>CAJNDT010000434.1:0-117395 GCA_905221615.1 Symbiodinium sp. CCMP2592
TGAGAGAATGACACAGTGAGAGAGTCAGAGTGAGAATGAGAGTGAGCGAGTGACTGAGTGAAAGAACAACCGTGCTTTATCGGTCCTTGCCACCCTTCTTCGGCTTGTCTCCATCGTCCTCCTCGTCGTCATCGTCGTCGTCGTCATCGTCGTCGTCCGATGACGAGCCCTGCTCCTCCACTCGGAACATGTCGGTAATCTCGTCCTGATCTTCGTCGGTGTGCTCTTCATCAATCAGCACCAGGTATTGAATCAGTCCTACCCAGCCAGTGACAGATTATGCACAGCACAGACACATCACCAGACAGTAATCTACCCACTGGTCCTGGGCAGTCAGGATGCTCTCTGATTTCGGTCTTCTTCAGGTACTCGTCTGTCTGCTTGCGGACAATAATGGCATCGACTATGGCGGAATCCTGGAAGTGATTTTCCAGCTGAGGCCGTGTGAGCCATCTCCGGATGCCCCGGCGCCCAGTGCGACTGGTGCGCTTGATCGTTTTGTACACCACACTGTTCCTCCATTTGCCGGCCACCGACAAGAAGTCTTCGTACAAAGAAGACATCTTGTGCTTGCCTCAGAATCATCGCATACAAGCAAGGATAAATGCTAATGCCGGCACACATGCTGATGATTGCAAATGGGTTACAGTACTTCGACTGATCGAAAGCACTCTTGATCTCGCTTGGCGTGGAGCGGCCTTTGTATTTTAGAATCTTCAGAGCCCAAACCAGACAGCAAAGAGAGAGAGAGAGAGAGAGAGAGAGAGAGAGAGAGAGAGAGAGAGAGAGAGAGAGAGAGAGAGAAAGAGAGAGAGTGCATGTGTGAGTGAAAAGAGAAACTGAGACCATGGCTGTGAATGCTTCTGTAGAATCTCATGTACAGCTTGTGGGCTTTCTTTTTCTTTTCGTTGGGATCCTCGTCTTCCTTCTCGTCGTTGTCTGTGGCCACGGGCTTGGGCTTTGCAGGGGACTCTGGCTTGGTCCGCTTCTTCGGGGACTTGGCTGGCTTGGGCTCAGGCATGGGGTCATTGCTCGACCGTGCTGTGCTGCCCTCGTTTGGCTCATCATCGCTCGGGCTCGGGGCAGCCCGTGCTTTCGCCTTGGCTTTGATTTTGGGGGTGGCTTTGGCCTTTGCTGCCTTCTCGCTTGCTGCTGCTTTCGGCTTTGCTTTTGCGGCAGACTTTACACTTGCTGATGCGGGCTTCGGGGCCGGGTTAGAGGCGGGCTCGTTGGGATCATCCTTCTGGGTTTCCTCCGCATCGTCAAACTCCTGCTCCAACTTCTTTTGGGCTGCTTCGGCACTGACCTTCCTTTCTATGGCTGTTTTCTTGTCAACTGTCTGTGGCCTTGTCAGAGCATGCTTCACTTTCTTGCTTGTGGAACCAGTCAGCTCATCGGTGTTGGCTCGCTTCAATTTCGGAGGGGGCGTCTCCACCTCTGTCTGCATGGAATCTGTACGAAGCGGTTGCTTGCCTGCCTTGCCACTTTGGAATGATCGCTTCCCTCTCGGGCTGATTTCCTCTGCTGCTGTGGCTGACTCTGTCTTTCGATTGGGGGACTCTTTCTTTCCAGCAGGGGACTCTTTCTTTCCAGCGGGTGACTCTTTCTTTCCAGCGGTGGGGGACTCTTTCTTTCCAGCGGCGGGGGACTCTTTCTTTCCAGGGGGCGACTCTTTCTTTCCAGGCGGCGACTCCTCGACATCGGGCCACGGGTTCTGGGCGTCCTCTTTGGAGCTGTCGTAGGACCTGGGCATAGAATTTGTGACATGACATATTAGTTGTTTTCGATTGCTAATATTCTACGTCAATCTCAACGAATGCAGAGGGCCCTACCATTGTCTCGATGTGTCGGATGACTTCCGGTCCACTCGGGCCTGCCTGTCGCGAGCCTTCTGCAAAATCTTCTCGACATCTATGCTGGCCGACATCGAGTCGATCAGCCCCAAAGCGCTACACAGCACGACCTACACAAGGCAAGAAAGATCTGTAATGCGGCGGTCCACATCATGAGACGGCCAAACCAAGCTTGAAGACATCCCGTGGGATTGCGCTTGAGTTGTTGCGGTTTCGCTTGTGTTTTGGGTGGCAAAAGTTTCACAGTTTTACGGGTGCTTATCACGGTTTTCACGGTGCTTTTCACGCTATTTTCACGCTGTTCTCACGCTGTTCTCACGGCTAGTGGTTTTCATGAACTCCAGCAAACACCCGAGGAAAGTTTTGCGATTGCGTCGAAACCCAACGCTTCTAGGAACATCACGCTGGAGACCTGCTGCCAGCTACCACCTTCCTGGCCACTTGGCTGACCTGTATGAGGACGGCTCCCTAGCTTCTACAGGAATCTGGCTTAATGGTTGGGGCTTCCAGTGGCTAGGAAGGCTAGCACCCATAAGGCTCTACGGAAAGTCGAATGCGGGCACATATCGGCCTTCGTCGATCTCCTTCAAAAGAAACTCAAACACCGGAACCAGGTTAGCATGCTTCCAGTCGAAAGGAGGCCTCACGTTCGGAATTCTTGATCCAGCAGCCTCGCAAGAGGGTTTTTTACTTTTGGGCTTAAGGCTCAGGTGGCTTTGGGCTTAGTGGTCTGGGTCCAGATCGTGCACGGCGAGATTCGCATGGGTCTTTGGATCTCTGGCTTCTAGGGCTTCGGGTGTTGAGGGTTCAGTGGTCTTTGTCTAAGATCACACACGACGGGGGTTCGGATAGGTGATTATAGATCTCAGGCATATAGGGCTTAGGGCTTCGGGGGTTTAAGGTTTAGTGGTCTTGCTCTAAAACCACACACGACGTAGGTTCGGATATGTGACTAGATCCAAGTCGTATGGGCTTAGGGCTTCGGGGGTTTAAGGTTTAGTGGTCTTGATGTAGACCATACAGGAATAGCACTCGGGATCACTCGGGTGGGGTTTTGAGATCTAGGGTTTCGGAGGCTTAGGGTTTAAGGGGTCTTGCTGTAGTTCACACAGGAAGAGGACTTGAACTGGCCTCGGCGAGATCCATCACAGCCGGCATCAGTCGGCACCGGTCGTTGTCCTCGGCATTCAGAATCAGAGACAAAAGGCTGTATAGGTTTTGTTCGTGAACTATTATTGCATTCTCACACAACACGTAATCCGAACAAGAAGCCATCATTTGCAGATGCTGGAAGGCAACCGCTCGTCCAAATTCAGCAGGATACGTTTGCGAACTTTTGAGCTTCGGCCCACCCGTCCTCATGATTAGCAAAGTTATGCTTAATTTATTGGCTCGATGCATTGCCAATATCCCATCATGTTCACGGAACATACCGCACATGCACAAATACTCACACGTCTCTCACTCGCTCTTTCTGCGTATCTGTCGCCCTGTCGATCTATCTCTCTCTCTCTCTCTCTCTCTCTCTCTCTCTCTCTCTCTCTCTCTCTCTCTCTCTCTCTCCCTTGCCACTTCTGACTTCACTGTGACAGTCACTCACTCAATCCCTGGCCCTCTCACATAATAACCCCACACACACACACACACACGCTAACACAGCTTCGTTTGCACCCTGTGCTCTATCAACCCACTGAGGGCGGGTCACGACTTTCTTGCCGGAGACATGCTGCTTGCGCTGAAACAGCCCCTTGGACGAAAGGCGAAGTGCCCTTCTCTTCTCTTTCGTGAGTTTCTCATACATCCGCAGCAACCATGGCCTCAGAATACAACAGCATTGATGTTGGTTTTCAGAGGACTACAAGTAGGGGAATCAGTTCGATTTGTAAGCCCCATACGGAGTACCAATCAGGACGGTCGGCTTGGGAGATCGGTGACCGTAGGTCGCCATCCAACTCAGTCTGCTGTAGGACAGCATTCCCGGTGCTATGTCCCTTGCATACTACATTAGCACACTATACTCCATGACTAAGATTCTGACAATCGCACAACTCGAATCGGTATGTAGTTGCGAAGGGTTTCCTTGATAAAGGCCAAATACGGGAACTCCAGAAATAGTGAGCTCGTCGGCTGCTCTATCCACCAGTGGACACATCTCATTGAAGCGAGTGTGACCAGGAGAATCGTCCGGGTCGCCAGCCTGGGCTTGGTCGTAGTGTTGCTTCATAACGGGTTGCATTTAATGAGGCACCCTCGTCTTGGCTTAGCACAGGAATGCAAACCTTCAAAGCTCCTAAGCCTGAAGCCTAAAACCCATTCCCAATCAAAGTGCTCTTCTCCCCCTTTACAACCAAAGTGCTCGTTGGCTTTCTTGATGTAAGCATATTTCGTTGTCCCAAATATACGATATGGTCGTCTGCCGGAGGTGGCCCTGTTGATGAACACCCAGCTCGCACAAGGAAGGCCACAACAGAGGAGGCCGGATGGCTTGATTCGTAGAATCTTGTGCATGGCTCGAAGTAGCCCAAACCTCGGACCCAACTCCAAGACTGCAGCATCGTTCAGCACTTGCAGACCTCCAGCTCTCTTGTAAGCAACCGACACAGTCAATAAATCGTCGTCAGCCGGGGAGCTCACATCGAAAAAATCCCTGCATCATCATGAAGTTTGGATGCTTGCACGACTTTGACCCGAGACACTTTCGCTGAGCTGAGACCCTAGCGACTTGTGGCCCTGTGCACCTCAAATACATAGGGCAAAGGTTGTAGCATTGCAGGCCCCTTCTCACTCCTCCTGAATTCAGCAAACCTCTAGATCTAGCTAGGTAAGAGCGAGACTGAAGGCTCTTTCCACCGACCGCTTGCCGGCGAAGAGATCCAGGCAAACCAAATCCTGGGTTTCATGGCAAACGGTTTATAAACTTAGATATTTAGCTCAACACCGAGGCTCAGGCACGAAGTAGGTTTTCCCCGGTTGCATTCTGCGCGATGTAGTCAGCCAGGTGTAGCCTGATGCGAACGAAATATAATGGATTTGGGGTTTTCAGGGTTCGGCTTCTAAGAGTTCAGGTAATGTTAACCGAGTAGCAGGATGCATGGGAAACCGACAAAAGCCAGAGCAAGTAGGGTGTCCCGTGAGAGGGCCACGTCATTCAGCATCCAAGAAGGCGGCATATCTTCAAGCCCAAGCACCTTTCTTGAACCAGTACACCTCACTGAAGGCCCAAGGCTCAAGGTGCAACATATTGCATATCAACGATCGGAGCCCATAGCACCACGAAGTATGCAGGAAGTGCTCGTTTGTTTTGACCCAGTGTGCACTGATCACACTGCTGAGAACTCCGGGAAAAGTCAGCCGAGGAAAGCCGGCTTTAAAATCGAAGCTAGATCTGACCAAGGTCGCAGTCGCGAGAGTCACTTCTTGTTTCCCCAGTTCGCCGCTAAGCAAGCTGCTTCCCACCTAGGTCCAAGGCTTGCTCACAATCCCAGCTGAAATCAGTAACGGCTGCAAAATGCCAAGCACCAGGCGCTTTGGCCAGCGAGTCGAACTTCGTCCAGCCCAGGCTGGCGCCGTACTGTCGATTGACCTGAGTGGGTCGTGGGTTCTGGTTGGGACAGGTACAGGTTGTAATCTTCAGAAGGCAGCTAGGTACCGGGCAATGAAGTCAGTTCTGTATTTCTGATTCACCATATCCAAGCGTTCTTGCTGTGCACCGTAGATGTAGAAGCACCCAGAATATGGGTTAAACCTGGTCGCTGCAGTGGGCTGAACACATTACCACAACACAACATATTGAGGGATGGGCCAAACTCCGATCTTGGCGACTTTCTTGTTCAAGCTGACGGTCCATGACCTTGAATTTGTGAAGTTTGAACTCTGGGATGGGATGAGGCTTAGTCACTGCATGCTGTTTTCACCCATCACTTAGGCTATCACTTCCTCATGTTGTCAGAAGACAGCACACCATGGTCCAGCTCCAAACGGGGGTCCTGCTTGCCCAGTGCTTCGAAACGAGGGCGCCAACGGTCTTTCACCTCCCGGCGTGAGTGCATGATGCTTTATTACATACTTCGTGCCCTTCCTTACCCAACCTTCGCGAGCTTGGCGGTCGGCTCTGGCGGTTCGGGGCTTTTCTCCGGGGCTTGTTCGGCCTCTTCCTCTTCCTCTTCCTGCTGCTCCTCTTCCTGTGGCTCATCATCCTCCTCTTCCTCCTTCGGGTTCTCCTTGGCTTTTTTGGCGGGTCTTTCGGCGATCTCCTCGCAGGCTGCTGGTCGTTTCATATTCTGTTTGCCTTTTCCTCTTCCTCTTCCTTTTCCTTTTCCTCCCCGCCCACGTCCTCTGCCTCCCGGTTTGCCTGGAGGGGTATCGGGGGATCGTGGTTCGGACTCCTCGTCTCCTTCCTTAGCTTTCTTTTGTCGAAGAGCTTTCCGTGTCTTGACTTGCGCCTAGCAGTGGATTGCAAACCGTGTCATGTTGTGGCACAGTGATCTCAGCAATCGGACAAGCCAGCCTCCAAAGCAAGGTTCGGATCATCATTCATGCTCTGTGTCAGCATCTTCTCAGCTTTGTCTTTCACTGCTTTTGGGAGGTTAGGGGCCGGAATCTTCTGATCTTTCTCATCCTTGAGAACAGCATACAAACTAGAATGCAGTGCGGTAGTGTAGAAAGCGATTTGAACCCCAAGCCGACGTCCTTGAATGCCCCTTTTGTTGCATCCTTCTCGGCGTCACTCTCCACAGAGTCCCCTGGCAAGCACTCATCTTCTTCCTTGATTTCTTCCTCCTCCCCTTCCTCTGCATTGCAGGTCCCAGCGGCATCTTCGCCGTCCTCCTGGCAGCGACAGCAGCAGAAGCAGCAGCACCACACAGCAGAGCATCTAGCTTCTGGCGGGTTGTGATTGGAGGATGGAATGTACCTTAAAGCCTTAGACTTCGGCCGTTGGCGTAGGCAAACACCGGGCTAGAAATATATGGTTTGTTATTTTGGGGTTTACGAGATCGATAGTCAGATATCGAATCGGTGACAAGTATTGAGTAATTTAATGAACGAACGAGGTTCGAACTTAAGAAATACAGCAGACCTTAATAATCCCGGCATTATTGAAGCCCACAGAATCTACTCCCAATATCAGGCCTAATGTCATATAACAAAGTATGTAATCTAATACCTTTGTCAATTCCATCGGATCCCCGAGATCCCAAGCATCAACCACCCCCACCCAAACCCTACATCGCTAAATCAATCTAAATCCCAAAGACCCCCACCAATCCACGTTCGCATGTTTGTCATTGTCGGCTGCCTTCATAGTCTTCATCTCCTGCACAAAACGTGGGGTGGGTCGCTGCTAAGCCAAATAATTTTCGCTAAACGAGGATGGGCTCCTTCTTTCGGGCTTGGATGACCCGCTTTAGGATCGCCAACTTCTCATGCGAGGAGCCCTTCCTGTGTAGAGTGGACAGACAATCTCAATCTGGAATACACACACACGCACACACAAAGGGCAAGCCGAAGGTTCTCACGGTGGCCTTGTCTCCTTGTTGCGGCGAGTCCGAGCACATGCCCAGGAGGCGACGGATCTTAGCACACCTGCTTCCTCCACTGCCCAGTCCTGGAGCATTAAGGAGGAAGCGAAGAGTAGAAAACGTTCCAGACAACAGAATCTCTCGCCTCCTTGTCTTGCTTGTTCAAGCCCTGGTTCAACCTGAAGTGCTGTCCGGCCCATGCGATTGCTGCCTGCAAACGAAAAGTTGCTGATGAAAAAGCCTGCTATGGAATGCTAACGGGCACAGCCTCCACTTCCTTCTTGGTTGGCAGCTCTTCTGCGAACGAGCTGCAATAAGTGACAACAATGTTGAAATTGAAGTCCGAACAGACCTGCTCAAGGTTGACCAAATTGACCAAAACCCTTTCTCCTAAAATGAATTTGCTAGGATTCCCACCTGTTCCTCCGAAACGGCGGTGCTCGTGACGTCGAGGAAGCGGTACCGAAACTTCTCCTGCACCAAAGCTTGAATTAAAAAGACGGTTCTGTTGGGTTGATCAGGACCCGCACCTCCGAGGCTTCTTTGTTCTTCTTCATCCCCCGTTTGAGGGTTTCTATCCTTTGGTTCACATAACCTGGCTTCAAAAGGTCGTCGAGCCACTCCTTGAGCAGCTCAACTCTACGTGGATTGGGCTTCGAGTCTGGCATTTTGCCAAACTTCCCAAAAGGTCCCCTCTCTTGAGACCGAAATCTCGCAGGAATATTTGAAGCACACAGCCACAAAAGCCAGCAGGGAGGAGCATTGGAGCCTTCAGAATCTCCTTGTTCAGCAAGACCTGGGCAGGGAAGGAGAGTGGGAAGGAATGTTCCAAAAATCGCGATTATCAAACTGAAAAGATCGGGGCAGCACGGTTCCGAAGGGCTTTGCTGCATCGAACCAGCGGCATGCCGGGTACCTCACCAGTAGGTTTGTTGATAATTTTGTCCGTTGACAAACCAGAGAAGCTGCTGAGATGCACCAGGCAAATCGCCCAAAGGACAGAAGCAGCAAGCATGAGTCACCGGGCTGCCACAAATCTAGTCCATTCTTTTGTTTTGTTCCTGGGTGCCGCTGCCCCCGAAGCAAACCACTATGGTTTCCTTATGGTTCCGTGATTGTGTTTGCCGGACACTTCTTGACCTGAATGAAACCTTGATCCACGGCGAACGGCGTCAAGTGAACTGCATCGATTACACCCCAAATCGTGAAGCCCTCGTTTAACGGGGGCGCTTCAAGAGACCCAGTTTCCGGGGTGCGCGGAAGTGCAGGGTATATATATATATATATATATATTCATATATATATATATATATATATATATATATATATATACACACATAACTAAACAAATATATATATATATATATGTATATGTATATGTATATGGGCCCCTTGTGTCAAGACTTTGTACTACAACTAGTTAAGCCCTTGCTGCACTTTCCGTCCCGTCCCGTCCCCACATCGAGATATTCGGCCAAACATCCGACATCCGAACATCAAATCCTATCTTTAGTTGCGACCTTTGTTTTTCTCGCTGGTCATACCCTCACGTCGCTGCTTTTCCTAATTCGATAGTGCCTCCATCACGATTGTACCAAACCACAGACGCAATAATAACATGAACATCCTGAACCCTGCACCCTATAATCCTAAACCTAATCACACCCGCCCAAACCCTAAACTCTACACGTGCAACCTTAGATTCTGAACGATTGACCCTTGTCCCCAAACCATATCGCCGAAAAGAGCCCAAAGTTAAGCTATCATTTTTGTCAGAAACTTCTGCAGTCTGGGGGTCGTGGAGGGGTGCTCCGGAGCTGGGGTGCGGGGCACCCGGTTCCGAAACCCTATAAGCCGTAAACCCTAAGTTGTAAACATTGGCGATACTTTCGCGAGCATCATAGGAGGCCAAAAGGGGTTTTAGCCTATGGGGGTTTAGTAGGAATTAGGGTTCCCATTATGGGTTCATATTAAGGAATCCCTACCCCAAGAATCTTAAACCCCCCCTATTGGCCTCCCATCAGGAAGAAAGCTGGCCCCTAAGAGCTCTACAGAACTTCTGCTTTACTTAGCCAGCCTGTGTTTGTGTATCCGGTCGTACACTGAAACAGGCAGGGTTGCAGGTTTAGCTTTCTCGGAGTTTAGGAGTTAGAGCTTCAAGCGTGAGGGTCCAAGTTCGCGCAATCCTATCGAGCATACTCAGTTTGCACGTCGGCCCGCCAGGGTTTGGGGTTTAGGGTTCTGGGTTAACCCAAAGCCTTACCCAAAGGCTCCAAAGTAGTTCCTTTTTGGGGTTCATATTTAGTGGGGCTTGTGGGTAGTGGCGACACCAAAGCTGATCAGGCGGTGGTGCAGGCAAAGCACTGCGTGGCCATAGAGCTCGAGAGTCTCGGCTGGACTCTGCAATCGAGTTAGTATATATATATATACACACGCACATATGTTTATCAGTGAGGAACATACTACAAGATCATACAATGTGATATAATATAATGTAGTCTAACATGATCTCAACTTTTCAGTTTAATACACTATAACAACTTAATATATTGCATCATAGTCTGATACAATATACTGTTAGTTAATATCATATGGTATAACTTAAATAGTTTATCTAACAGTAACATACACTAGAAAAACGATAATGTAGATATTATACAATTTAGCGCGACAGAGTTTAACATAAGCACGCAATCCTAGACTCACCCCACATGCAGCCGTCATCTTTCCACCTGAAAGCCCCCACCGACTTCACGCCGTAAACAGCCTTCTAAACCCCACACCCCCTAAGCCAGAAGCCCTAAACCTTAAACATAATGCTTCGTGCTTCGGGGTCGCTGTTACGGTCCAGGGCTCGTAAGGGTGTGGACTCAGGTTTTTGCGGTCGCGGCTTCGAGTGACTTTATCTGTGACTTAACCCTGCCCTGAATAAGATGATAAGTGCTTCATGGGCAAGAGAAAGAAGCCTCTAAAGTAGCAATACATGACCAAGGCTGCCCCAACAGTAGGGTTTCTTTTGTAATCAGAGTTAACAGAGTTGATTGACTTACTTAAGGGAGGGTGGAGGAAGGAATATGAGGACTGTGATAAGGGCTTGTTTTAAGGACGATGGTTTACGGATCCACTCTCCCGTTCCCCCTTACGCACCAGATTGAGTGACGACGAAGAGCTGTTGAGGTACTCTCTCGGCCATGAGACTTCAGACGTCAGCGCGGAAGCAGTCGACGGCTCGGATTATGTGAGGGTTTGGGTACCCAGGGGCCCCAAAGTAGTTCCTTTTGGGGCGTGTCCTCTTTTTTGATTAGGGACTCTAATATACTACCCAAAAAGGAACTACTTTGGGGCCCCTGGGTAATTACATCTCGCGAGGATTTCGCGAAGTCTTCAGCTCCGTGAACAGTCTACAGGCTCACAAGCAAGGCCCATGAAAGTGTTGGATTCTTCTTGTGCACTTCATGAGGTCATGTCCCCACATAGTCAGATACGAAGGTGTCTACCGAAGGCCAAGGGCGACGGTTGTAATCCTAAGCCCTGGCAATGCAGTTCTTGCTCCACTTGGAACAAAAAAAACAACCAATCCCCCCGCCATACGTACAGTAGAAGCCAGAAAGTTGGAATATCATTATCGTAACCCCTTTAAGGTAAACTATAGGGGATCCTACCATTAATCCATATTCCAACTTTCTGGAGTTCCCTTTATTGTGAGACAATCTCAAGCTTACGTCAGGGCTTTGCATGCAAGTATGGTTTCTAAGTTCGGACTCGAGTCAGCAGGAGGTTATACTGTAACTGTAAGGGTCTAAACACCAATACTACTTTAGGACTCCTTATCATGGTTATAGTAACAATGACCTTGTTCTAATTATCAAGCCCCCATATTACGACATGCTGTGATACATGAAACGTATCCTGAGCTGCCAAGAATGTAGACCGTGAGCTGTAACACCTTTGCTTCTAGAGGGTCCTGCAATCAGAAACTAAAGTTGCCCCAAGGAGGTGCTGCGTCTGGAAAGTTAGGATGGATATAGGGATCGGAGCAATACATGATACTGTTCCCTCGTCTTCCTAGTCACAACAGTAACCCTAAACCCTAAACCCTAAAACCCTAAACCCTAAACCCTAATACACCACCAGACCTTGTTACATTGTTCGAATTATGAAGGCCCCCATCCTAGCCGGAGAGTCTGTCCGATGCAAGGCCTCGGTGCGCGAACGGCTCATCCCATCTTTGCATCAGGAGGCACCCTTCTCCTGTCCCAATAACACTTCAGGGTTTAGGGTTTAGGGTTGACACTATAACTACTCACTATTTCATAGGTTTGGGGGCTAAAGATGCTCCACAAGCCTCCAGGCGCAGGACAGTTTAGAGCTTGGTGGTGTTCTCCTGACGTTTGAAAGCGCTTTCGGGGGTGGTGGATATTGTTGGAGGCTGTGTCAGCCCCGACCTGCCCCGAGCCTTATGCAACGTAGGTTTATAGGAAATCTGTAGCTTGTTAACAATTAGTTATAACCCAAAGGGTCCAAGTAACAGTATAGTCTATACTTTGGGGGCCCAAACATCTACTAATTACCTACTATAAATACTAGTACTTGGACCCTTTGGGTCTCCCGCAAGTTCTTAGGTAGGTGTCTCGAGCAACAGAGCAACACAAGCACCTGTGAGTTGTAGTCGCTGTAGTCCACTCCGACGCCACACGCCAGCATCCGTGGCATGCGGCATGCACCCGCCTACGGAAGCGCGATGCACTCTCACAAATCCTGCTGCAAGGCTCATTCCTATACATTCCCAGTGCAATTCCTATAGGACCTACCGCAGACCCTACTCTAATTATGAAGGGCCCTGCAACGCCCGCAAGACGGACAACCTAAACTCCTGCCCTAAGCCCCTCACCCCTAAAGAGACCTGATGCTATCGAGCCTTAATAGTCTGAAGGGATGTCGGGCGGTGGGAGCTAAACACGGTAAATCACAGGGGCCCTTAGGGGGGTAGGGGGAGGCGGGTAGGGAACTATACTTCCGTAAATAGGCCTTGTCAAATCCTTATAATGGGTATATAAGGCCCCCTAGGCCCCTCCTTGTTAAGGGTCCTTATGAGGACAGGATGCATGGCATACCTTTTTCGATTCGAGACGCGAAGCTTCACGGCATCCGCACAAGTTCAGAATGGCAGGTCAAAGCGTGAGTTTGGCCAAGACCCGAAATTTGTGAACCTGTACGACCCTTCATCGAGTGAAACCCCAACAGCCCGAACTCCCAGTACTTGAAAATCAGCCTTTGAACAGTTAGCTCCCACATAAGGCAGCCGTCCTTGCGGGATCAGGGGACATGATCAGTAGAGTAGAGCATCATATTTGGTAGTTATATTTATTAAGGCCCCCAAATCCTGCACCGAAAACACCACTCTAAATACTAAACTGGGAACCCTTTAGACTTTAGACCCTATACGAGCTTATGAAGATCCGCCTTAGGCTGCAGACCTGGCGTCCCAGTGGCTGCCCCCGGGTCACCCAGCCCGGAGCTCGACTTACGTCCTAAAATGGGGCCTCGCCTTTGGTCTTCTTCGTAGTTCATCTTTCTGGACCAAATCTATATTACAGGATCCTAAGCATTACTTGGCGTTCTTCTGGTTGGCTCTTAGGACTTTAACTTTTTGAGTTTCTACAAGAACCATAATAAGGGGGCTAAAAGTTTAACTTTTTGGAGGGGTTCAGAAGTCAGCCAAGATTAGAAACTACAATGGAGATTAATTATTGTAATAATTGAAGCAGGACTGGGTTCGGGGGTGGGGGGAGGGGGCGTGGGTGGCATTGCTTCCTCGTGTTAAAAACGGGAAGGGCCAGAATGTTCTTAACAAGGCTTTGAGGTTAGTCTAGTAATTTTTATTGGGACACAATAGCACGGCGGCCTCGTTGAAATTCAGGGCCCTCTCAGGGAGTAGGCAAAGGCTTGGGGTTTAAGGTGTATACGTGTTCGAGACGATTTCCATCAGTTTGTAAAGACGTTCACAAGGGTTGCTTTTCAGGACTTCATCGTTTGTGAAATCTAAGATCCCAGAGATCTTCATCAGCTGTTCTTCTGTTTCGTTCAAAACCCCTAGGCCCTAGCCCCAAACCCTAATCGCCACACCATATGCCGGGAGACCTTCAGCTCTAACCCTGATCCAGCAACATATGGGAGTTTCCGAAAATTAGGGGTACCTCATTTTGAGGTCCTTATAATAGGGATCCCACAATTTAGGGTACTACATTAGGGTCCCCCATTTTCGGAAACCCCCATATATCGTTATAAGTCACTGGGTCATGACTATCATGCACCTTTCAAGGCTTATACCGGAGTTGAGGATGCCCCTCCCCTGCGGGTCACTGAGCTTTCATTGCTTGAACACCACACCCGGAATTATGTTGAACGCACCACCTGAAGCTGCTTGCTGTCTGAGCCACGCCGTTCCAAGACGACGAAAGAAAGCCGCTAACACTGGGTGACTAGCGGAAGACAGCAACACGAAGCGCAAAGAGCCTGGCAAAGGAAAGGGACGCAGCAGCAGCCACAACAGCAGAACAATAGAATAGACAAACAAATCCGAAGCAAGATTATCTGAAACCTTTAGCCCTAAGCCCATGCAGGTACGAGAGCTCTCGGAGCGGACGGAGGTCTTTTGTGAGGGTGCAGAGTTAAGGGTTTGAGTGGAGTAAGGGTTGTGGGTTTAGGCTTAGGGTATAAGTATAAGGTTTAGGGCTTAGGGTTTAGGGTAAAGGGTAAGAGTTTCCAAAATTCGCGTTCTGCGGTGATGGTTTTGAAGTTTCGGTGTTTTTGGAGTTTAACATCCAGCTAGAGTTGTCAAGGGTATCGCGTTTAGGGTTCAGGATTTAGGCCATGGCCCTACAAAGTTTGGAGTTCAAGCTTGACGGCTTTTGCGTTTGGGGTGTGGCGGGGTTTAGGGTTTGGGGTTTCCCTAGACCCCTAAACTTTAAACCGTTGGACGTGAGTGGAGGGCTAGGGATTTTAGGATTGGTTGCTGACCCATAGGCCCCGAAGTAGTTCCTTTTTGGGATTACCTCAAAGAATTCTAAACATGAATCCCAAAAAGGGACTACTTTGGGGCCTCGGGGGAGTTTAGAGTGTAGAACTTCATGAATGTTAGCCCTCTATCACAGTGCCTTTGCCACAGAAGTGTCACATTACCCCACAACCCTATTCTTAGTTGTTGGGGCCTTGGTACTACGGTTTAGGCCCCAGGCTTCGGGTGTTTGGGTTGAAGGTTTCTGAGGGTCTGTAAAGGTGGGTTGCCAGTTTGCCCAATCTCCCGGCAGCTCGGTAGAGTCTAGGGGATTTAGTAAGGGTTCCTTACAGGGCCATTTAAAGGGATCTATAGGGTTCCTTACAGGGATCTACCTGGTTTAGGGTTTAGGCTCTACTTGAGAATCGACAAGAACAGCCGCCTCCGTGTATCCAATGTAGCTCTACATACCTGTTAATTAGGTCAGTCGTGCAAGGTGGATGCTCTAAATTGCTCTGCTTTCCTTGTGGCCGAAGCCTCATCGATTAAGTGTAATGTGGTCTCAACGTGATGTACAAAAACTACTACAGAACCGAGTGATGCATATCCTAAAGCCTTACCAACACCATCTGGGACCCCATGGGGAACCAGCCCGAAACCCTAAACCCTTAACTTAAGATACACTTTCAAAACGGTAAATTAGACGCCGGGTGATTCCATTCACAGGCCCTCGCCAAGCCTTACAAAACTTTACGCCCTGTAAAGCGAGGAACACACTTTCATGGCTCCTAATCCCTAAGCCTTCATACACCACGTTAGTTCACATAGGGGTGGGAATAATATTGGCAATGCATTCTTAAAGTAGCTTTAAGCTTTATAGCTATGCTCTGCTTTACGCCACATGATGAAAGCCTGAGCTTCCTAAGTTTTGCAACCTGAGGCGCAGGAGGCATCGCGAAGGGCAGACACCGGAGCAGAAGGCGCACTTCCAAGCAACCCAAAGGGTGCAAGTACTATTTTAGTCGGTACTTAGTAGGTATTTGGGCCCCCAAAGTATAGACTATACTATTACTTGGACCCTTTGGGCAAGGGTTGCAAAAGTTTCCTTAACGGGGTCTACATAGAATGTTCTTTTAATGAGGGTCTCCTTCAGAGCTTCGGGTTTTGTAGAGGGAATGTGGGCTTTGATTCGGCTCTATACAGGTTCTTTCGATGGGGTTTTCAACAAGTCCATAAGATTACAAAAGGGTCGCGCCAGGGTTTTTCATTAGTAGGCCTAGATGTACATCTTTGGTGTAGGGGTTCGTGCCACTGTCGCCAAGCAGAGTGCCTGCAATGCACACCGGAAGCACGGCAGCAAGACGAGGAGCGGTGATCGTGCTGTCTTATCGCAAGAAGATGGAAATTACTGCTGCCAAGAGCACTGCCTCGCAATGCCGAAATCGACTCGGCTTCAATTTGAAGGCATGGCGCCTGCGGATGCTCTGAATCGCTTCGAGCAGCCGCGTAGTAGCAGCGGCAGTTTGGTGATAATGACCCACAATCATCAGCAGCATCATTATCCCTGCCTGCAAAGTTTTCTGGTATTGCACTGAACCTTTTGGAGGAAAAACCGCTACTATGAATATGGCAGCGGATGTTATTACCTGCAGAAGCTGCCGCGAGTATGTTGTTGTAGAACACCAGGGTGCTGTAAGTTCTACAAACGCTTCATGTGGGCATCACAGCCGTTGCAGCTGGGACATCAGGACCTGTTACACTACAGATTTAGAACCTTCTTAATTCTTCATGAACCCCCGATACCCATCGAGGCCCGATTGAAACTATTATCGAGCCTGATATACAGAATTGCAACTTGCACATCCGGCTTTGCATAGGGCTTCCGGGATCCCATCGTCCGAACCCGTGAGTATGTCGCCTATATTGTCCTGAAGCAAGGTAACCCTGAACACTGAACTAATGCCCCGCAGGCAAAACCACATCTCTATACCCGCGATCTCCACACCCCCGCATCGGTTCCTATGTGAGGAGTTCTTACAGTTGCGGACACCCTCCGGGTCAGCATCCCGAGACACTTCCGTACACTAGGGCTCGTCGCTAGTATGCGGATAGTGCGTTTCTTATGTAACTCTCTGCAGCGCAGCCAGTCTATTTAGATTTCTATGGTAGCTTGATCTAGCGAGTTGAACTGCGAGTTTCATACCCTACACCCTAAACTCCGAACCTTCGTATTTACTGCTTGCACAGACCTGGATTCCAAAGCTTGAGTTACAATCTCAAAACCTGTAACATAATTCTATTCCTCTCATGGTTCCCGAATAGAGTAATTCTAGAACATACACCAAAATCCCGATTGAACATGATCAAGCCCTCGCCGACACCCACCATAGCGGCTAGTCCCTAAGCCCTCATCCTTACACTTACACCTTTAAACCAGTCAAGGCCAGAATCCCTAAACCCTGAAGCATAAACCCTAAACCCTAAACCCTAATCCAATCAAGGCCAGCCGATACATGATCCATGGGGCCTGAACCAACTGCACGTGACAGACGACGAGCCGAGGCGCTGCGCAGTTGGATGACAGCTTTACCCAAAGTCCCCAAAGTAGTTCCTTTTTGGGGTTCATATATAGAATCCTAAAGGAACTACTTTGGGGTACTTTGGGGCCTATAGTTAGGGTGCAACCTTGATAAAGCCTTGCGATCTAGGCCTCCGGGGTGTGCTTTTGAATTGTCGGAGCTGAATTGGGATGGCCTCCTTGATAAAGCCTTGCGATCTAGGCCTCCGGGGTGTGCTTTTGAATTGTCGGAGCTGAATTGGGATGGCCTACAGGAACGCAGAACTAATGCCTCCCTGTCTCTTTTGCTCGTTGCATTCACATACGATGTCAGCCTTTCTGTCTGTCTGTCTGTATGTATGGATGTATGTATAAAGATATGAGACATGCATAAAAATCAACCCGGCCCCATCCTCGCCCCCCCGCCTCCTCACCCCCAGATGTAGGCCAGGCTGTCAACAACAACCCTAGACCCTGGAACCTCAAAGTCCTGAAATCCTAAGCTTCGGAACCCTGAACCTTCAGCCCTTTGCTTACCTTTGGTTAGTCCGGAATGGAAGAATGGTAGTAATAGTAGTAGAATTATACCCCATTCCTCCATGCCCTACTATATAACCAAAGGTAAGTTTGTTAGTTGGGGGTGCCGGTCGCCCTGAAGGTTGGAGGTTGGCAGCTCACTTGTCGTTTTCGTAGATGGACCTGAGCCCTCAGCCCAAAGCGGGCCTTGGTTTAGGTTTGGTATTTACCTAGAGTCTCCATTGTAGTTGCTCTTTTTGGTTAACCAGTTTTATGATTAGGATCCTATAATAGAGATTTTGGTCACTACAGGTAGGGGTTGAGGCTTGATGATGTAGGGTCTAGGGGTTTTAGGGTAGTTTGGAGTTGAGGGTTCTGGGGTCCTTGGTGGTACCGAGCTCGTGCGATTGGGGGCCCATCAATGTGTATAACTCTTGCTATCTAATCCACTTGCTACGTGTGGGGTTGGGCCTGCTTGGGTTTGAGTGTTTTCTGTGGTAAGGACTGTAGGTGCCGTAAGACTGTGGTAGGAATTTGTGTTCTACGTACCCTCAAGTAGTGATAGCACAGGATAGTTCATAGTAAACAGCATCTCACAGTTGTGAGATCTCCCTCCAGACATTCTGGCTTTCGCCTCAGGACGGAAGCACCGCCAGAAATCAAGGCACAGTGGGATTACGGCTGCGGGCTTGACAGGGAAGGGACTCCAAATGCTGCACCTGAAACCTAGAGCTGGGGCAAAGCATTACCCAAAGGGTCCTATGGGGGTACCCCGATCAGCCGAAGACAGATGTACCGATATAGTAGAATGTAGTGTTTCCAAAGTAGGAATTACTATAATGACTTAGGGAAGTATCCCCCATAACAGTACATAGGACCCTTCGGGTTAACAAGAACAGTGTAATTATTGCTGTGGGGATGCATTGTCTTGCAGGGTTGTCGAAGCTAATTAATTGGTCCAGCCCGCGATACATTGGCAGAGCAGCTGTCGGTTTCAAGCGACCTAGGGTTAACGGGAGCCCTCGACGAACGCCGCTGCTGACTGGGCAATCTTGCAGACGTTCTCTGGGCTTTGTCTCTTTGCATTGACAAGTTTCCTATCTATCAGTATTGTGAGAATCGAATCAACTGTTACGTCGCCAGCCAGTCGCGTCTCGTCAAGCATCAGGATTTGCACTGAGATGATGTGCGAAGTCTTGCAAGGAGTGCCCTTCACCCTGTGGCCCTAGGCCCTAGACCTGGAAGTCCATGGCCCTGGCCCGGTACAACAGAAAAGTCTCATTAACCACACGGGAGTTTCCAAAAATGGGGGACCGTAATATCGTACCGTAGATAATAGGATCTGTATTAATTATAAGGACCCCTAAAATCAGGTACCCATACTTTTCGGAATTCCCAAACGGCTAAGCAGCTGCATGGAGGATGCGCCCGGCCTTCCTGCCCTCGTGGAGACCGCACAAGAAGGTGTGTGGGAAGAAATAATTGCTGGGTTCCTTATTATGACTACAGTAGAAGGGGCCCCCAAAAAAACCCTATTAAGACTATTCAGGCCCCTACATTATCGGATTCAGCTTCGAAGCCTTATCCTAGGTTCCTCAGCAGTATCTTTTGCCATTCTTTTTTTTGGGGGTCAATGAAACAGAATATACACATCAGGAAAAACACCATCATTAGGGGACGCTGGGGAACCTGACTCGGCGTCTTGTCTGCATTTAGGGAACAGTCCGGCTCCCCCGACTGGCTTTTGAGGTTCACGATTTCAAGCTGAGGGGTCGGATCAGACGGATCATGTGGCGCATGATTTGTCGAGGTTCTTGGGGCTCCAGATGGTTTAGGGTTTAGGGTTTAGGGATCTTGGCATTATTATAGGGTATGAAGCTATCCATGCACCTCTTAAGTTCTGCCTGTGCATGCTACAGTAATTTACACCATCTAAAGCCCCACGCACCTCAACAGCAGTCAGAAAGCTTCAAGTCTACACCGAACTCTGAAACCTTACACTCCAAGCCCCAAATCCTAGCGCTGAAAGCAGAACCCTGAGTACTAGACTGCTCAAATCGGTGAAGTTCTGAAGGGAGATCAAACATGCCCCTGAGGTAGCCGTGGTAGTCGACCGACGAGCTCGGAGCTTAGAATACAGGACGCAGAAATAGTAAACGGTGCTTACGGGTATGAGGTCTAGGACGATTCCCTAAGGGTCCATGTACCCAAATAACAGATACAATTGCCTGAAGGTAGTCTCTATATAGGTACTTTGGGGCCAGAGTATATGCGATTTGGGTACATGGACCCTTATACCCTATATACCCTAAGAGATTCCTTAAAGGAACCCTTAATAAGGAACCCTATTTAAACCCCAACCCCTCATACTAGCACCCTTAAAGGAACCCTTATGGTACCCTTAAAAGGAACCCCTATTTGGGCACATGGACCCTTAGGGAGTGCAGGGATTCGTTCGGAGGGTTTAGGGTTTGGGGTTTAGGGTTTCTGGTTCCGGCCCGGGCTCAGGCGAGCGATTGAAAGCCGAATACACGGGGCCTTAATAAGTAGTTATAAAAAATTAGCAGTACTATTCTTGTGTGGAGTCCTTAACATAATTATAGTGTAATGGGCCCCTTCAAAATTTTACAGTATTCCAATTATCCGTAAATTGGGCACCGGCCTTGCAACATGCCACATGTGGCCCTTTCCTGGTTTGCCAACAACTTCGGTTCTTGAGTTTAGGGTTTAGCTGGACCCCGCAAAGTAGATAGAATAATGGCCTTTTATGGCGTCGGGCCATTATTTTACCTACTGTTGGGGGTTCAGGTAGGGCTTTCTTAGAGGAACATCCGCACGCGGACTGAGACGGCAACAACTTGGCTTTGCCCTTTCGAAGTGTACTAGCATCCTAATGGTGGTTAAGGTTTCAGGGCTCAGGGTCTGGGGCATTTTTTGATTTTGGGTTTACCCTAGGGCTCAAAATGGCCCAACAAACTTATATGGTATATGGTCTTTGGGCCCAAAAGCCTTATAAGATGAGACTTAGGATTTTGGGTTTAGGGTTTAAGGGTTTCAGGGTTTAGGGTTTGGGGTTTTCCGGATTTAGGCTTTCCAGCGCCTGGCCCTTCAATGACGACCAAGCCCGCTCCAAGTGCCAACCTTAGGACCTGGGCCACCAAACCGAAGCCGTGTTCAACACTGCAATCTGAAGCTATATGCTAAAGGGATCTGTAAGGGCTCTATAGGGTTCCTTTAAGGGATCTATATAGGGTTTAGGGTTTAGGGGTTCCTTAAAGGGATCTATACGGGATCCATGTGGGTGGTTGTCAATATTAGGGTCCCTTTTTGGGTCCTTATTATAGTACGGCACCTAATTTCTAGGGTACCCGCAAACGGACCATGGTTTTGATAACCGCCCACATCTTACAAGCTTGGGCGCTAAGACCTGCAATGTTGAGCTATCCATAGAAAGTGACATCCAGGGTTCGGCGGACTTAGTTGACCTTCTAACTTGTACAATACAAGGGCCTTGCCAGTTGGTAACAGGCTTCCCCTTTCTCTATCTGCGTAGTCGTACTGCAATACAATATCAAACCCTATCCTATCCTACTGATGATGCAGGCTTCGGTGTTGAAACGTGCTGGAAGATGTTGAAACCTCCCATCCGGTTCAGCGTTTGGATTTAGCTTGCCGAGCACTCCAAGTATACAACCTGCAGTATTTGCTGTACAGTCTATACATATAACGCACAGCAGTGGCCAGCTTCTTTGGGGTCGCCACGGCTGAGCTGGAGCCTGGCAAGCGCGCCTGCAGCGGCGGCGACGTCGAGCAGGTGGCCAGCCGAAGACCAAAGGCGAAGCGGGCACCAAAACGTCGCCAGTCCTGGCCCGGTTCCTGGCGTTGTTCGTGAAGGACCGTTCGAAAGATCTCGAGCAGACATGTTGGATTGGAGGACCTGAAATTTGAACCCCTTCAGGCCCTTCAGGTATAGAATACAATACTGTTATACATATACATATATATATATATATACTTATATACACAACAGGATATGTCTATACTATTACTATTAACGGTTGAAAACTATGTAGTAGCAGATAAATATGTATGATATATATATATATATATATATATACATATATATATATATATATGTGTGTGTATATAACATGCACTACCTCTATGACTATACAATACTTAGCTACTTCGGGATTCTTATGCAGCACCCAACGCCATGTTCAAGCCCAAACCTGTCAACCCCGAGTTTTGCCACAACCTCCCGCCCAATCTTCTTTGGACCCTTGCCTAGACATCTACAAGGGTTTCCGTTTCAAAACATCCAAAGAGCCCTTAACTCCAAAGAGGCAGTTCAACCTATAGAGGAGTCCTTCATATCACTTACGGCTACTGCATATCAGCTTAGGCTTCACGCGCGGGCTATCTGGCTATACTTGAACAAGACAGGTGCTCACAGCGTCCTCAGCCGTCCCACGAGCGCCGCCAAGCTTCAGAGGTTGGAGGACGTCGGCCGAATGGCACTGACGACAAAGACCGAGAGATCCCAATATTTCTTACTTGGAGGGTCGGGGGACGTAGTAACTGGTGATTTTCGGGACTTATAAGTACCATAACCCCAATTAGGGTCCCTTCTAGGGTACTTATAAGTCTATTTACTAACTACTTACTAAGTCCCCTGACCCCCAAGTAGTTACTTTTTACGCCTTGAATCATAATATTAAGGCCTGTGTAATGTACAGTGTATTCCTTAATTAAGGGGTATCGGGTTCTCAGGTTGCCGGTGTGTTATCATGTTCGTCTACAGCCAGAGAAATTCTAATGCCGTCGTAGCAGTTGTGGTCGTTGTGGTTGTAGCAGCAGCAAGCAGTAGTTCTGCTGCTGCCACTGCGCAGTAGTTGTGGCACTGAGAGTGGTGTAGTGGTAAGTCAGCGGAAGGCGTAGCGGTGCAGTGGAGTTCGCCGTGGCGGTGGCGGGTGAGGTTCGGTGGTACTGGGCAGCGGTTGTCTAAAACCCCGAAAGTATGACGCTAAAAAAAACAAACATCAAATTAGACAACACCACCGCAGACCCCCAATCGCGTTTTTTCACCGGCTTGCTGCCTAAACCCTTGGCCCTTAATCCTAGAGCCTTAAGCCCATAAATTACAAGACGTCTATGAAGCCAGCCCTCAACCGACCGGTCGACTGCTCCCCTCCCCACTCCTGCCACACAAAAAACGAAAAGACACAGACACAAACAGACAGACACAGACACAGAGACACAGAGACACAGAGACACACACACACAGAGAAACACACCCCCTAAACCCTAAACCCGAAAATCCTGAGTCCTAAATACTAAGCCGAAACCATAAACCCTAAACCCTAAGCCAGTCAAAATCATTACCCCTCTGCCAGGCTCCAGAACCACACAGTTCAGATCCCCAAAGCTTGTTCGACAGTCATGGCAAAAGCTGGCAAGTAAAGACAAACGGAGGCAAGATGAGTCAGCAAAGCGCCTACAAAAAGAAGATAATAGACACATATAGAGACAAACCCAGTCAGATAAGGACGAATACAAGCAAATATGTTCGATAGTTGTTCTTAATGATGCAAAACAGTTTATGTTTTAAGTGTTCCATTTTTTTTGGTATTTTTTGCCCTGACATGTTCTAATTTGTTTTGAGCTGGCGTGCGTGGGGCTCCGCCCCCCGCGAAACGGTGGCGACTGTGTGCGATTTTCCAACGAAAAGTCACAAATCACCCGCGGACGAGCGACGTGAACAAATAAGGTTCAATAAGATTCAATACGGTTTAATGGGTTTCACTAAGATTCAATAAGTTCTTCCCGTGGGATGCCACAATTGTTGTCTTTTCAGATTCAATAAGATTGTACCGGGCCGAGTTTGGCTTCCAGAAAAGGCCTCGTGACAAAATTAGGTTTTAGGCCGAACTAACCATTGATATTGGGGGAGCTAAGGAGCCAGGCATGATGACTATCCCTATTAAATAAGGAGCTAATGAGCCAGCGGAACCCCCAACACCACTGGTTAGCTAAGACCACAAAGCCTCGGTCATCTAAGAATCCAAGCCCTGTGGTTCTCGACAAGTTACGGATGTAGCCTATCGTGGAATGAGGTGCCCAGCGCTGTGTTCGGCCCAGGCCCGGGCAGACGTCTGGCTCTCAACCACCCCAGTGTGGAATGAGCCGTTTTTGCCAAATCCGGGCTCTCATTTTGAAAGAGCTCTACCGAAACGAGCTTTGAAAGAGCTCTACCGAAACGAGCTTGACCAGACTGAGCCAGGTTTTGCTTATCCTTCTGTTCTTTTCAAACAGAGACTGGTTATACACCATAGGGGCGACGTTGAGACTGGCGCTTTGGGAGGGAATTTTGAGCAGAGGATCCTGACGAAACGCCACCACAACACACGACAAAGTTCGCCAAATAGATGACACAATGAGGGTTTAGGCTTAAGATTAAAAGGCCTCGATATGCATTGATGATGTTCTCGACCGCCACAACAGGTCAACGACAAAAACCAAGGTAACCTTGAACCTAATCCTAAACGTCAAAGATCTCTGAACCGTAAACCCGAGGCTCCAAACCCTCGACTCTAACCTCTCATCCCTAAAAAAAATTTAAAACAATTAAAGAAAAATCAAAATTAAATAAACTACGCTGAAACCCTAAAATGAACACTAAACCAGGACCAGGCACTCCCTCCGCCGGCAGAGACCAGGCGAGCGTTGTTACTTGTAGTAGGTTCCTTCGCAAGGTGTCTACCAGAGTTTCTAGACGGGTTCTAGAACTTCCCGGGTTTTTGTTAATGGTTTTAAATATGCAGTAAGTTGCAACAATAAGAAAACCATTTCATTTACTGTAGATCCCTAGTATGGTAACTTAAGTTAAACTCCTTAACAAGAACAGCCCAGAAGAGTTTCTAGACGGGTTCTAGAGCAGCGCGGGTGCCTGAGAAGGTGGCGGGGTCACTCACTGGGCTGGGTTCTTGCTAAGGAGTCTAATTTTAGTTTAACTTACTATAGTAGGGTTCTATGCTGAATAACATGGGTTCCTTATAATGTAACTTTTGTTAAACCCCTCAACCAGAAGCCAGTGGGCGATCGCAGCGAACAGCATCGGCAAGTTGTGTTTGAAAATGTGTCTTGTCTGCTTGCAGGCATGCTTCCGGGAGGCCTTCTTAGGCTGTTGCGAAAACTGTTCAGACGAGGCGGATATCTCTGTTGAAGGATAGCCTGACCAAGTACTACATCGAGTGGCATTCGATAGATGCCTGCAAGCAGGGGCTTCTGCGCCATGGATGGCTGTTTCGTTTTCGAACAACACGGCCGCTCGGCGGCGGTTCCAAAGTCACCGCAGACCAATCCTGCCCCACTGCATGCTCGATGCTATACGTCCACAGGCTCGGGAAAGCCACTTGGGGACAGAGTGGAATGTACCAGCAGAAAAAACCTAAACCTTCCTTCTGCCTTGAAAGCTGCCCTTTACATGAATCTATCAATACATAGTAGTAGCCCATTGAAGGGCTTATTTCAGGGATTGTGTAGCGATCGAGGGTTAATTAAGGACTAACTAGCGATACTGTAGTACTCCGTATGGTCCCCAGCATGACTGCAGCATAATAGTCAGGGTTATGCCTGTTGGATTTAGGGATATTTACGGTATGGGGTCCCAGAGTTTGGATGTTTAGGATCTATAAGGTTAACCTTAACCCGGAAGAACGTACCTTTTGAAGGACCTATATAAGGAAATCATAATAAGGAACCCTAAAAAGGTAGGTTCTTCAGGGTCCAGGAAGGGTTTAGGGTTTCAGACCGGCTGTTGCGGTTTGCAGTCCTAGGGTTTCGCGATCACGGTTTGAGGTTGTCAAGCTGTGGGTGTAGCAGGCTCAGCAAGCTATGCCTGCTTTTCCAGATCCTAAACCCTAAACCCTAAACCCTAAACCCTAAAGCCTAAACCCTAAACCCCTAACCCCTCGACCCTGCGCCAGGCACCCAGCGCCTGTGGCCATAGCCGATTGCCCGGAGGACGCCGCAGAAATCCAAACTTCAGGGTTGAGAACATGAAAACCCTAAGCCCCTAAATCCGAAACCACTACTACCCATAGGCCCAAAGGGCCCAAAGTAGTTCCTTTTTGGGATTACCTTATAGGGTTCTAAATATGAACCCCCAAAATTCAACTACTTTGGGGCCTTAGTAGAGCAGCACCCGAATCAGAGAGGCGCAACCCCAAACCGTTAAATCCTACTTGCGCCTGTAGCGCCGCAAGCCAGAGCCCTAAACCCTAAGCCTACATGCCCTGGGTTCCTTCTTGAGACTTGCTGCCATCTCTCCTGGCAGCAGATTGGTCTAAAGTCTTCTATAGGGACCTTAGTAGTTCCCTATAATTACTATTTTGGGGGTTCCTAATTACTATTGTACCGTAGAATATACCACAAAAACCCTACTCAAATTATTAAGACACGTGTGCGCAACTCTTATAGAAGCCTTTTAAGGATCCCTTTCAAGGAACCCTATTCTGATCAGCAAGGCCCCTATATTACAGGGCTCTCCAAGATTGGGCTTCACAGGTCTTAAGGCGGAAGAGTTTGGGGCTCAACGGCTGATAGGTTCAGGACTCATCGGGTCTAGGGT
This sequence comes from Symbiodinium sp. CCMP2592, assembly GCA_905221615.1. Classification (NCBI taxonomy): domain Eukaryota; class Dinophyceae; order Suessiales; family Symbiodiniaceae; genus Symbiodinium; species Symbiodinium sp. CCMP2592. Next base: position 26,075 of record CAJNDT010000434.1, read on the forward strand.
TTAGGTCATGTTAGGGTTTATGGTGAAGGGTTTAGGTCATGCTCGGGTTTATGGTGAAGGGTTTATGTCATGATAGAGTCTATGTTGAAGGGTTTAGGTTATGTTTGGGTTTAGAGTTTATGTCATGGTTGGGTTAGGGTTGAGTCTAGGCGTACTGACTGCATCAGACACTGCCTTTGCGGTGAGTCGAATGATATGCCCCAGCAAGGGCGTTTTTTTCCTAGCTCCTGCAGAGCAAGTACGAGATCCGAATTGCATTCAACATGACGTAATGGTCGTATCTTTCTCATCTACGACTGACGAGCGAGTGTGCCATGCGACGCTCCAAGCGGAGGCGCACGCCCTTGAGAATGCACAGGAATCCGGTGAAAGGACCCGTTGTGTTCATGATTCATGTGGAGTTTATGTCGTGCGAAGGGACTACGTGACAGATGTCGTGGACCTCTGTACCAGAAGCATTGGCGGCTCTGTGGACAAGGCAATGAATGATTGCTTGGCTGCGGACGGAGCCATGGTCTCCGCGGAGGTCTTCCTGTAGGGTTTATGGTGAAGGGTTCGGTCATGGTTGGGTTTAGGGTGAAGGATTTAGGTCACGGTTGCGTGTAGGGTTTAGGGGTTGGGTTTCGGGTGTGGGAGTTGGTTGGTTGCAATGAGTGGAGGGTGCAAGTTCTGTAGCATTAGAGTAGTTCGTCTTTTGCCCATCCGCTTCTCAAACATTCGGTACATGGGAACATATGAGTCTGACTTCTTGCTCCGTCAGCTGTGCTTTGATGAAAACCCTTAGCCCTAAACCCTTAACCTTACAAAAGGTTTTTGTAGGCCTACATCACCAAAAGCCTTCGTCACTTGTGCCGCTCCATCCGGAAATGGGTTCAGGGTTGTGGGGTTTAGGGCCAAGGGGTGTAGAGCTTAGGGTTAGAGCTGTGCACGGATAATTCGTGCTTTCCATGTCTAGTGCTCCAGCAAAAGAAGGAGCCCCGAATCCAGAGTCTGCAGAAGCCCTTGTATAGGCGGGGGGAACCCTATAAAACCCTTACACCCCCAAAGATTGGATCTTCAACTGTTTACTTTTACATCTTCACGATCCTGGCATGTGAGTGGTTTTCATTTAGAACCCTAAAGTGTAGGGTCATCAGCCACAAGTACAAAGACCCATGCAGGGGAGCCCCCCAGATCAAGGCAACCCCTGATTGCTGCAACGAAAAACCCAACAAAGCCTTCTTAAGCAGAGGCTACGGAAGCGCTTTCGGCCCCGAGACACTACACCCTGAAGCCTCTCGAGCCTTCAATGCACGGTTGCCTGAAAGGAACCCTCATAAAACTCTCCAAGGAATCCTAAGCCTTTTTTAGAGCGATCTCTATGTTGTAAACCTTGAACGTTCTCAGAGCCCTTGAGCCAAGGCTTCAAAGGAACCCGTACGCGAACCCTCATCAAACACTCACCCAAAAGCTTTACAGTAACGAATATGCCGTTACATGAGGGGTATGACCTTAAAAAGTTGGTACATGTATCTTTTTAGGTACCTTGGTCACTGGGGGTTAAGCCTAAACCCTACAAACCCTAAACCCGGCCTAACCCTGGCTAAGCCCCCGGTTGGAAAAGACAAAAACACAGAAGTTTCAGGAGCGCCTGCCAAGTCGCAGCTCCGTTCTCTGGGACGTGGCTCGGGAGCGTGCGGACCCCGGGTTGAGGGTTTAAGCTTTGGGGACTTTATTGTTTAGGGTGAGGGTTGATACGGTTTCAGCTGTAGGGCTACGGGTTGAGGGTTTAGGCTTTACCCAAAGGCCCCGAAGTAGTTCCCTGTTGGGGTTCATATGTAGAATCCTATAGGGTACTCCCGAAAAGGAACTACTTTCGGGCCTCTGGGTAAGTAAGCCTTACGTTTTAGGGTTTAGGGTTTAGGCCTTGGGGTCGAGCTTTATTGCGTGGCTTGGAAATTGTTGCGGTGGGTTCTGATGAAGGTCCTTTCGGGTTCCATAAGGCTTAATCAAGGCTTAATGGCCGTTCTTAATGGCCGTTCTTTACTAGTTGTGTTTTGGGTTCGGAGAAGGCGGAGGGTTTCTGGGGTCCTTGGTAAGATTGGCCCAGTGTTCCCTTGGTCCTGCGGGTCCCGAACCCCCTCCGCTCTCTTTTGCAGCCGACCGGAATCGCCACGTCAAGGGGTGTGTTTCAGATGTATGACCAATCATGAACCGGAATCGCTGCTGCAAGTTGTAATTCCCCAATAGTTATTAGACTGATGCGCGACAGGAAGGAGCCTGCAAATTGGAGTTCCGCAATCCCTGCAAATTGTAATTGCCCAATAGCCTGACACAAGACAAGAGCTTCGAAGTTGCAATCCCTGAATAGCTTGGGGCAAAAGCAAACCAAGACCCTGCAGCTCATGTTGCAGTTTACAGTATTTGCAAGAAAAGAAGGGAAAGCCAAAGTTGGCAAAGGACAGGGGGGAGCGCCAGTGTTCAGAAAGAATTTCCTGCGCGTTTTGGGTGTGATGGTTGATGACGGAAGGAATCAAGGGTTGATGGTTGAGGTTTAGGGGAGCGTCTAGGGTCCAGGATTTAGTTTGCCTATGGGATCCACAGACTAGTCGTTTGTAAGGTTTGGGGTCGCAACTCTGGGCGTTTAGGTTTAGGACATTCTCGGGTTAAGACTTTGGGTGATGTTGGGTGTAGGATTTTAGCTCTCGGCGTGGAGATGTTGTAACGTACAGGTTAGGACTTCGTGGGGTTCGGGCATCACTGTTCAGGATCGTTGGCTCAGCGTGCTTTGTAGGTAGGCTGTTCTGATCGGTCTCACCTCACGAACTCTGCACGGATACTACTACTTCTTCTACTACTACTACTACTACCACTACTACTACTACTACTACTACTACTACTACTACTACTACTACTACTACTACTACTACTACTACTGCTACTACTACTACTACTACTACTACTACTACTACTACTACTACTACTACTACTACTACTACTACTACTACTACTACTACTCTACTACTACTCCTACTACTACTACTACTACTACTGCTACTACTACTACTCCTCCTCCTACTCCTACTCCTACTCCTACTGCTACTGCTACTGCTACTTTTGCTACTACAGCTACTACTACTACTACTACTACTACTACTCCTCCTACTCCTACTCCTACTCCTACTGCTACTGCTACTGCTACTTTTGCTACTACAGCTACTACTACTACTACTACTACTACTACTACTACTACTACTACTACTACTACTACTGCTACGACTACTACTACTACTACTACTGCTACTACTACTACTACTACTACTACTGCTACTACAACTTCCTGCTACTACTGCTGCTGCTACTGCTACTGCTGCTACTACTACTACTACGACGACGACTACTACTACAACTACAACTACTACTGCTACTGCTACTACTACTACTACTACTACTACTGCTACTGCTACTGCTACTGCTACTGCTACTGTGCTCTGCTAAGTCCTAAACCCTCGGACCCATCGGGCCGTTTTCCGACAGTGTGCACCCAGGCGTATTCAGCCGGCCTCTCAGCAAGGGCTCTTGGAGTTGACGGGCTTCTGTTTTATCTGTTCTGGGGCGATGTTCGTTCAGTGTTTAGCTAGAAGACTTGTGCTAGTTGTTGTTGCTCGGTTGTTTAGGCCACGTGAACGGGAATGTCGGGCAATGTCGGGCAGCAGGTCATGGAATTCATCAGTGTGTTCACTAGTTCATGGCGTCCATTGCGCTGCATAGAAAAAACCCGCTCATGCAACATGATTATTTTCTGTAGTACCCCTTGCACCCACACCCGAATTCGCACACTCCGGGATCTATTTCGCTTCAGTGCAACTTGATGGGTGCAATGGCTTTCTTCTGCCTGGGGTGTTGGCTCTGATATGAGAGGCAGTATGAGATATATGAGGTTTAGACAGGGTCCATTGCTTGCCTTCGGGCCGAGCATCTGGTTTCAGCGATATTGACATTGGGCTCTACGAATCACAGTAAACATGGCAATCTTAGCAAAAAGCAGCTGGTAATTGGCAATAGTCGTGTCATAGCAACCGTCGTAAGAATCCTATCAAACATAGGTGTACCAATCGTAATAGTATTCGGTGGGTAATGATGAAGAAATAGTGGCAACAGCAATAGACGATATGATCATCAGCCCCTTAAGCTCAAGGGCATAAGACTCTATGCAATGACATTTCGCATCCTGGCGTCGCGCTATGAAGCCTTTTGCATCGCCTTAGTTCATGTGGGTGGTTGTCAAAATTATGGTCCCTGTTTGAGAGCCTATAAGCCCTGAACCTTAAAGCTCCCCCTAAACCCCTAAACCCTAAACCCCTAATCCCTAAACCCCTATAGGCCCTAAACCCCTAAACCCTAAACCCCTAGGCCCTAAACCCAATCCCTAAACCCAAACGCCTACAGCAGTATTGCTCCGGGGCTGCTGGCAACCTTTTCTAGCGTCTCCAGGTCGTGGGAGCAGCAGAGGTTACCGTCAGGAGCTCAGCATTGGGGTTTTTATATATTAATATAGGTTCAGGGTTTAGGATCTAGGTTGAGGGTTTAGGGTTTGCCGTGACAAAGTAGTTTCTTCTTTTCCTGCCTTGCCCTGCGCCGCCCCGCCCCGCCCCGCCTTGCCCTGAGGTAGGCAGCCTAAGCCTTGAGTTTACGGCAAGGAGTTCAGCGTTTGGGCCGTATGTCCGTGTGGCAGGCTTTCTAGGATACGGGTGTGAGAGAGTTTGCGGTATCGATTTGTTTAGCATTTTGTAGAATATTTTATAGGTTTCGAACAGAGTCGAATAGATATACGTTTGCAGGATTGTGGGCACTTGTGAGCGTTGGTAAGGGTGGTACAGTCAGAGACTCGAAAGGCCTTTTGTGTCGCAAGCCATGCTTGTGTTCGAGGTTTTGTTTTTTATAGATGTAGGAGTTTCTAAGTTCGCGCCCGTCTCGGGGAACCTTTCGCACGCCTCAACAAAATCTCTTCGCATCCAGCATGATCCCTATAGAGCGTTCCACATTGTTTGCGAAAGAAGAGCAGCCCATATCATTAAAATGCTCTAAGCTTTTCGATATGGGTAGTTATCAAAATTAAGGTCCCTTTTTGGGCACCCTAAATAATAGGTGCCGTACAATAATAGGGACCCAAAAAGGGACCATAATTTTGACAACCACCCATATGAGTATCCCTTCAACCAAGACCCCAGACCCTCGGCCCGTCGCAGATCCACTCGAGCTGGAACTCTCGATCACCACGATACCAACCCAAAGGCCCATGTACCCATATGTATATATATATATATATATATATATATAGTAGGTACTTAGGCCTTAAAATGGTCCCTATATAGGTACTTTAGGGCCTAAGTACCTACTATATGGGCACATGGAGCATTAGGGCAAACCAGGTAGCCGTTGCGGCAGCAAGTCTGGACGCTTGGCAGAGTTTTCATCACTTCAAGCCCGAGACAGACCCCAAGTGACGGTTTAGGGTTTAGGGTTTAGGGAGCCCAAAGGTTAAGGTTTTTCGGGGCTTAGTTTAGGGTTTGTTGGTTCAGGGAGCTCCAAGAACAGCCGAAAGTCGTGTCTCCATTTTCTTCACGTGTCTTGAATTGTTAGAGGTTAATGGGGAGAAAGTTTTGTGGCTTGGAGGCAAAGCGAATCAGCAAAGAGGACGGAATCGGAACCCTTAAACTCTGTTCAGAGGCTCAACGCTAAGTCCACTTGTCGAAAAGTAAGCATCAGGTCAGCAATGTGAGTTATAGACGCGTACTTACGGCTGCTGAGGTGAACATCGGAGCCTGAAAAATCTGAAAACGCACTCTTTCTTCGGGCTCCTTGATATATTTCTTGGTATTTCAATGCCCAAAGGCCCGAGTCCGATTCGCCAGGTTCTGGGTTTATGATTGAAGGCTTGGGGTTTATGATTTGGGGTGTTTAAAGTTTAGGGGTTAGGGGTTTAGGGTTTAGAGTTTGGGGCTTGGGGTTTAGGGGTTAGTGTGAAGGGTTTGGGCTTGGGGTTTATGATTTGGGGTGTAGACCCCGCCTAAGTCTAAGTGCTTTGTCATAGAGTCCCTTTCATGCAAGGGGGTCCTTTTGATGTACGGTACGACAGCGGTTGGCTGAAGGTTTAGGTAAAGCGTAACACCCCACACTTCAACAAAGAAAGTCCTAAATCGGACATGCCTATGGTGAGGACTCCGTCAACTGTCGTCGGATGTCCATCATAAAGGGATGTTAGACTCCAGAGGAAACCGATGCTTGCTCTGGGTTGAGGCCCCTAGTCGAGTCTAACGACTAGAGGTGTCTCGACCGTAGAGACAGACGCCCTAGAGTTACTGATGCTTCAAGCTTTACATACACGGGTTAAACCCTAAACCCTAAACCCTAAAACCCTAAACCCTAAACCCAACGGTTGTGAGTGCCCTTTGATGTTCTGTCTCAGTCTCAGCCCAGGCGACAGGCACGCAGGGAAGGGGGATTGGGGTGGGGGCTGGGGGCGAAGGGGTTCAGCATTAGCCGGGGTTAAGTAGGGTGCAGGTATGGCACTATGAGTAATCTTAGTGCGAGATCTTGCAGTGTAAATGTCTGCCGGGTTTGATTTAAGGTTTTTTGTTTAACAGGGCGAAGCGGGTGAGGGGCTGGAGTAGTTGCGAGCCGATGTCGAGGCCCATAGAAACGGATTAGAACTTTGATGCTGGTTTGTACAGATAAGATAAAAGTGCTGTAACTGTCTGAGAAGTTGTACCTGTTCAGACTCCTCAATTTCCCGAACCAAGCTACAAAATTGCAGGTTAATCCCCTAAGAATTGGACAACTGGAGCCAGAAGAAGGCTACTAAGCAATCCTGGGCCCAGGCTACGCAGCCAGACCCTAAGAAATCACCTACCTATATGGGGTGTTGTCAAAATTAGGGTCTTTTTTTGGGTCCTGATTATAAGACGGCACAAATTTAGGGTACGCAAGAAGGGACACTAACTTTGACAACCACCCATATGTGAGCGACAGTTCGAGGTTTTGCGTTCATTGTGCCAAGTCTTATAACACCTGTTACTGTTGCTGTCACTAGCGACCCTTTTGGTCGGTTTTTCTGGTATTCTTGAAGTGTCCGAACGGAAAGCCTATCCTTCGGCTCTTGTACCATTAGCTCGAGTTAAGCCCCAAACCCTGAAGGCTTTGAAGCCTACCCTCCCCTGAGCCGTAATCCGATTTGGAATCATGCCGGATGCAGGAGACGCCGCGGCTCTTCCGGCGAGGAGGGTATCTGGACTTAATGTTAAATTGCCTTCACTTAAGTGCATAGGCAGGGAAGGCTCCCTTTGACCACAGCTCTACGCCGTCCCATCCTTCCGTCCGTCCGTCCGTCCGTGCGTGCATCTGTACATCCGTCGATCCATCCATACGAAGTCTCTCAGAGTCAAGGGCTGCTATTTAGGGTTTAGGGTTTTAGGGTTTAGGGTTTAGGGCGGATCTTGGGATAAGGAGGATCCTGGTACTTCGGTGCCTGGAAGGAGGCCCGGACTCTCCAAGATATTGCCAATCCGAACCTTCGCCTAGAGATTCCAAAACCTGTTGAGGCAGCATACCCAAAATTCTGGATGGGATTCACCAAACACCAAACATCAGTTCGTACATATAGACAGGCGGAGAGAGAGTGCATCTTGCTCTTAGCTTGTGCTCGGCTGTTGGAGACACTTCCCCTAGACCTCGAAAACATGGGTGGAAACAGCCCAGCAGGTCTACGCGACCCTTAACTTCAGCTGTTGGTTGCATTCAGGCTACGACATCTTCCGCGCTTGGGCACAGAAGAACCTTCCGAAGCACGTCAAGGCACGATGATCAGAGTTTGAGGGCTTTATATAGGCTCTAGGGCTGAGGCGTTTTGTTCAGAGTCAGAGCCTTAATGCTGCATGCCCAGTTCTGCATAAATGCTTGTTGCGTCACTGCCTTCGGAGGATAGTATGTGTGTGACATTGATGGTTCTCACGAAATATCAACGTGGCGATAATGATGATATGGTTACTTCTCAGGTAACCTCTGTGGTGGTGGTGGCGGTGGTGGCGGTGGCGGCGGCGGTGGTGGTGGTGGTGATGGTGGTGGTGGTGGTGGTGGTGGCGGTGGCGGTGGCGGTGGCGGTGGCGGTGGCGGTGGCGGTGGCGGTGGCGGTGGCGGTGGCGGTGGCGGTGGTGGTGGTGGTGGTGGTGGTGGTGGTGGTGAGGGGGTGAAGCCGGAGACGATTCTCGTTGCCGACATCTTTGTCGAAGTTTTATCGGTCCCCGCATCCTCAGCATCGGAGTTGTCACGACTGAGTCGTCACTTGATCATCACATTCACCATCACCAATCACATATCATCGTCCTTGTTCGTGCCTACCTTCCCTTGTCCTCACCGTCAGCTGCGTCATGAGCACGACAACACACTCCAGACTCTTGGCGGGCACATGGTTCTTTCCCCAAAGGGTCCAAAATATTGTTATTGGGGTTACTTCCCCAAATCATAATGTTAATTCCTAGTATAGGAATCCTACAAAGGTACTTTCGACCTTTGGGTTCTGGATTTATTCAATAACTCTGCACCCGTAGAGCTTCAACCGTGTGCAGTTTACCAGGCTCTGCAGGAAGCAGACAGATTTCCAGCTGAGAGTCCGCTCTGATACCCAGAGATCCCAATACCCCTTAATTAAGGAATATACCTTAAATCACAATATTAAGGCCTCTATAATTTAACGTAGATTCCTTAAATAAGGTGTATTGGGTTCTCTGGGTACCCCAGGGGTCCGTCAACCAGCGCATCGCCACGGAGGCACCAAGTCGGGCGCCGGGCGGACTCTTACGTCTGGTTGTGCCAGAGAGCACAATACCCCTAGGTGAAAGGCTATGTTTCTGTGCAAACTGTAGTATGAAACCCCCGACCACCCCCCCAAAAAAAAGGGCAAAGAAAGAAGGGAGCAAATGCAGACTTTTTGTTGTTCAAGGTGAGGTCGCAGGACTATGGTCGACGAAGATCGGGCTAGGGTTCCGGTTTAGGGTTTAGGGTTTTAGGGTTTAGGGTTTGGGGCCTAGGGTTCAGGGTTTAGGGAGGTTTCATTTCAGGCTTCCGGGTGACCGGGGGAGATTCTGGCTGTTGTCAGCATTCACACCAAAACATAGTCCTAGGTAGCATTAGGGAGACCCCTCATTCTGGCTCTCCTAACAGGGACCGTTTTGAGAGGATCTTTATCCCCAAGGGTCCCAGCCCCCATTGCATAACCCTTAGATCCCCCAACCCTAAACCCTTGCAGTTAGGATCTATTTAAGGGAAGCCTTTAAAGGAACTTTACCCTAAACCCTAAGGGAAGCCTTTGAAGGAACCTTACCCTAAACCCTCAACCCGAAGGGAAGCCTTTAAAGGAACCTTACCCTAAACCCTCAACCCGAAGGGAAGCCTTTAAAGGAACCTTACCCTAAACCCTCAAACCCTAAGGGAAGCCTTTAAAGGAACCTTCCCCTAAACCTTAAACCCTAAGAGAAGCCTTTAAATCAAAGGAGCCTTACGCTAAACCCTCAACCCTAAACCCTAAAGGAAGCCTTTAAAGGAACCTTACTCTATGCCAGGGCTTCAGGCCCATGAAGAGATGTTCTCGGCTCAAACAACCCAGCACTTCGTGAAGTTTTGACCCGGTTTAGGGTTTAGTTTTTTACAGTTTAGTTTTTTAGGGTTTAGGGTTTCGTGGGTTTAGGGTTTAGCTTTTTAGGGTTTCGAGGGTTTAGGGTTTACGGGTTGACCTAGAGTAGCCAAGGTGCCATAACAAAGGTAAATGTACTAACTTTTAGGGCCATATCCTTTTGTCAAGGGTGCATTGGCTACCCAACTCCAGGTAGGCCTATCATGGCACTAGAGGGTTTTATTGATGGGTCCAAGGCCATGCTTTCTCAAGGGAAGCACAACGTCTCAGCAGTTGGAGGGTTTATGGGGTTTGGGTTATGGGTTTAGGTTGAATGATTTAGTCAGGTGTCCTGCGATTGTGTGAGGTGGGGCGATGTAGGCATTTAAGGGCCCCTTTGTGTTTGCCGGATCCTTTTAGTCACCTGAGTCGACACCCTAAAACCCGAGCACGCTATCCCCGCGGTGAAGAGCCGTGTCCCGACAGCATCTATGAGAAAGTGCGGCTTGGATAAGTGGTGTTCTTCGCAGGAAACAGTAGGTCATAATGCAACTCTGGTCTGAAACTGCCATAGGTAAGAATTCTGGTAGAACTCTCGTGAAGCTGTCATAACATCCTATACTTCCCTTAAATAGATCTCATTAGACCCTTATCAGGTCCATATCAGGGGTGGTAGGGCCAGGTACTACCCCAGTCCCCTTACCAACTCAAAGGCCCTTCTGATTATTATGATTACACCCGAAACCCTAAATCCTACACCCTAAACTCTAAATCCTACACCCTAAACTCTCAATCCTACACCCTAAACTCTGAATCCTACACCCTAAACCCGAAACCCTACACCTTCTCCGAAACAAGCCCCCGTGTCAGGCAGGCTTTTTGGAGCTCAAGCATGAGATGAAGTCCCAAAGCCGGCTTTTCCACATGCAGGATGGTGTTTAAGGAGGGTTTAGGGTTTAGGGTTTAGGGATTCAGGAGAGTGTATAAGGGTTGAGGGCTTAGGGACGGTTGAGGCAATTGAGGATTCTTTTAGTATTATGATTAGTGCTGTTATTTATAGTATATGTCTTAGTCCGATTCTTATCCTTGTTGTTCTTGTTCTAATTATGTTTATTATTCGTATTCCTTTTCCTTTTCTTATGATCTTGCTCTGATTGTTATTCGCATTCTTGTTGGTATTCTTACTCTTAGTATGATTATTATTGTTATTATCATGCCTGTTCTTGTTCTTACCATTGTTCGTATTAGGGTTGTTGTTCTTATTATTGATGTTGTTGTTTTTCTCAGTACTTTTTGGCTGACGGTTTAGAGTTTGTTTGCTTTAGCCTAACCCCTAAACCCCTAAACCCTAAACCCCTAAACCCTAAACCCTAAACCCTAAACCCCTAAACCCTTAAACCCTAAACCCTAAACCCTAAACCCCTAAACCCTAAACCCTAAACCCCTAAACCCCTAAACCCTAAACCCCTAAACCCTAAACCCCTAAACCCTAAACAGTTTTTCGGTCGCTTTTGGAACTAGGGCTGAGGCTTCCGGGCGTGAGGGCTTCGAGTTGCTGACTGAAGCTTCCAGGTTTAGGATCTAGGCTCCTCGGTAGCAGGGGTTTAGGGGTTTAGGGTGTAGGGGTTTAGGGGTTTAGGGTTTAGGGGTTTAGGGTTTAGGGGCTTAGGTTTAGGGTTTAGGGTTTAGGGGCTTAGGTTTAGGGTTTTAGGGGTTTAGGGGCTTAGGTTTAGGGGTTTAGGGTTCAGGGTTTTAGGGTTTAGGGTCAGTGCCCTTTCGCCATCTTTACCTTAGGCTTAAGGGTTCCCTTATGCAAACTTAAAATCTGGGGATCTGGGTACCTAACAGAAAATTATTCTCAAGATCTCCCCACGATACTCACCTACGTCACTAGTATGCTGAACCCAAGTACCCGACCACTAGCTGGATGTCCCTTGTCCTTTGGGGTTGTAGGAACTAGTACGGCAAAATACACGATAATTTCTTGCAATCCTCACAGAATCCTTCAGAGAACTGTGTTTAAGGTCCCTTGTCCCTTGGGGCAACTTGATACAGTGAAGCCTGCGAGGTGTCACGAAGACCCTGCAAACTCCGAGTGACTCCCAAACCTTAAGGTCAACGTTGGGGCCTTGATTGACTGAACTGATTTCTGGTGGCTTTCTATTGTAATTGTGGTGGGCCTTACAATAATACCTCGTACTAGTGGGGTTCTGTATGAATGCTTCAGTACAACGTACCCAAAACCTTCTTCGACTCATGTCATTACATTAAACACTAAGCCCGAAATCGAAAATGCCAAGCGCATAAACTGATCGCGGTATTAGCCCTGAGCCCTTATAAGCCCCAACCATCAAACCTCACAACCCTGGTCCCCTAAACCCTAAACCCTAAACCATCCCAAGCCATTCTCTGTGAGGAGATTCCACGCTTCACACCCGAGGCTCGTTCGGGTTCCTGTAAGTTTGGTGGCGGAGGACTTCTGTGGACAAAACTCTGGGTTCTACGGGGTTCTATGGTGGCCCTAAACGACTGTATCCAAGCCAGCATTGTAATCACAAAAAATTAGGGCATGTGCGGTTAAGGCATATTCTTTGTTCTGGAGTGTGATCGACGATCCCATGCGATTGACATCGCAAAACAGGTTGGGGTTCCGGGTTTCAGACAAAATAGCAGCGCGCTGCTCTCTTGCGGCCTATGCTTCTCTGTTGTTGGAATGGCACAAGCGCATTTAGGTGTGTACATCTGTATGTATGTAAGCCCCTCAACCCCAAATCCCTTGCCCCTTAGACCCTTAAGCGCAGGCCTCAAGGGACAAGGTTTTCCCACCTTGACACTAACCTACCCTTGCGTAAGCGCAGGCAAGAAACTCAGACGACCCCACAGGAATGTAAACAACAAACACTGCTGTTGATGATATAAATCCTGCATGACCCATAAGGATCCTAAACTACGGGAATTACGGCATATTCCTTACTATGGGTAATGCAGGATTTATATCATCAACCGTATCCCTAAACCCCCAGACCTTGGAGACCTTACCTTCCCGGGTCTTTCGCTACAAAGTTTGAAGCCCGAGAGGAAAGTCACAAATCCCTGTCAAGCCTTAGGAAGCCCTAAGCCCGAAGATGAATCGAACATTATTGCCTCATGTCTGCAATCTCTTTCGAAAAAGTGGTGTAGATGATTCAATTCTCCAACTTGCAACCCTAAACCCTAAACCTTAAGCCCTAAATCCTAAACCCTAAATCAACTTCATCGTCAGAGCTAGGGTTTCTATGGTGGGGGCCGTGACCGGCGAGATCAGCTCCGAGAGCTCTCGTCTTTGGAGCTGCTCGAGCTCTCGGCCGAGATCAACCAGGTCCTCATGACGGGTTTAGGGTTTAGGGTTTAGGGGTTTAGGGTTTAGGGGTTTAGGGTTTAGGGGTTTAGGGTTTAGGGTTTAGGGGTTTAGGGTTTAGGGTTTAGGGGTTTAGGGGTTTAGGGGTTTAGGGTTTAGGGGTTTAGGGGTTAGGGTTTAGGGGTTTAGGGTTCCCATACGGGCAAACGTTTACCAAGACCGGCCGCGACGGTAAAGCGCAACAACTCTGCCGATCGAGCCCCCGGCGTCTTTGATCATCGACGATAGCAAGTCGACTTGCAGAGAGATCAGGAACACCCTCTGTTTGGCGAGACAAGCTAGGGGGGGTGCTGGCACAGATCAGTTGATCTACTTAAAGGTACAAGGGTAATTAGAAGTGGGGTTATAAGTAGGGTAAAAGTTTCTATAACTTTAATAGAAAACTCCACTTTTTAACTACCCTAAGCCCTAAATCCCTACAGAACCCTTTAAAGGGAGCCTTAACTTAAAGAAACCCTTACAACTACCCGTGAACCTCCAAGTACGAGTTGGGGCCGCAAGAGGCTCCCCAGAGCCCGCTACTTGGAGCCACTAGAGCTTCTTTGCGAGAGGTACTCTAGGGGCCTTAATTATACCTGGAGTTCCTTAAAAGGGGTCTATAAGGGCTACTATGAGGGCTATCATAAGGATTTACTATAGGGGCCTCAAAAAATTACCTATACCATATTTTTTTGCGGGGTTCCCTCATTCTAAGTACAGTATAATATACCCCAAAACCCCATTCTAACCATTAAGTCCCCCGTGTTAGCACCCCTTGTCCTCGAATGCTTAAGAGCCTCTGAAACTCTGAAACCTGCAAGGAATACGACGAGGAAGGACCTCATCCCCTAACCCCACACCAACAAGACCCTGAATGCTAACCGCTACCCCTCAAAACCCTAGTTCTCTGAACACGCCTAAAACCCGAGTCCCCGAAAGCCCGAAACCCTAAACCCTAAACCCCTAAACCCCTAAACCCTAACGCCCTAAACCCTAGAGATCCCTCAAAGGAACCCTTATAGCACCCTTTATAGGATCCCTTAACCCTAGCCCCCTAACCCGAGTCCCCGAAAACCCTAAACCCCGAACCGATCCTCGAGGATCTCTACGAGAATAAGATTTTCTTCACAGACTACGGTGTGAAAGTGCGGAGCAAGGCCTGAAGAAAGAACCCTTAGCTGTTGGGTTTAGGGTTTAGATGGCGTTGGGACGGGGGGTAGGGGTTAGTGTCTAGGGTTTGCCCAGGTTTGGGGTTAGTTTAGGGTTTGGTGGGTAGGGTGTGGCCTTACTGTAAGGTTTACAGTAGGCTTGGGTGCAGAGGGCCCGGGCAAACCGGCGGCCCTTGGACAAGAGTTTGGTGGTTGGGTGTTGTAGTATCAGTATCAGAGTAGTTGCCTGCAAGCCATAGCCGGTGACTCGAACCCTTAAATCCTAAACCCCTCTACCCTAAACCCCAAACACTAAACCCTATACTAAACCCTTAACCTACATCCCAGCCCCTATACCAAGGTGGTGAAGTCAAAGGGTTTAGTTGAACCCGAACTTATTCACCACAAACTTCACGGCCCCGAACTAGGCTCTAAGGCCCTAAATCCGAAAGCCTGGTACGGTTGTAGATTCACTTGGGTGGTTGTCAAAGGTCCCTATTTTAACACGGCACCTATTATTTGGGGGTACCAAAGAAGGGACCGTAATTTTGACAGCTACCCCCTTGGGCATCGCCTTGCGATCGGAGCAGCAAGCTAAGCCCAAATTCAGATCCACGGGGCACTGGAGACCTGTATCTCTCCACTGCCAACGTGAATACAAGCAAAACAAGCCATCACAAGTGCCAATTTTCAGAAACGTGCAGTAGAGAAGTTGTGTTTCTATTTGTAGCACTAGGCACTGTACAACGGCACTTCTTCAAGATGGCATCAAAACGCAACTGGAGGCACACCAGCATTCATCGTTGCAATCTGAAACACCATGATTCAGGGTTTCGGGTTGGCTACTGTTGATGAGAGTTACGACTTCTGTTGAACATTTCATGGCTACTTGTCTCTCGGCTTGATGTTCACTTGCAAGGAAGGATACTGAACATCTGCTCACAGAGATTTACCATGTTCATGGTGCTGCAAGGCTTGGTACCACCACCGGCCACACAACAAAGCTCAAACCAAAGCTCAAACACAAATCCTAAACCCTAAGCCCTAAACCCTAAACTGAACACCTCGTTATCAGGCCCAGCGCAAAGAAGAAAAGCCTGCTGCACCGGAAGCAAGAAGCTTCAGCAAGAGGCGGACCGTCGTAGACAGACTTTTGTGAAGGGGGTTGGTGGGGCGGCAATCATGCTCTTTACGAATTATACCTATCCATACATTCAGCTATCTATATCTATATCCACATCTCCGTCTGTATCTATATCTCTATCTACAAATATATACTGTTCTCTATGTTCCGTATTTTATGTCTTTGTATTCTATATTCTATATCCGTATCTATAGTATCCATATACATGCGTACATACATGCACATGTGCAAGTGGATGTCTATGAGTTGCATTATGCATGACTAAATTCCAGGGCTGGGATCTTAGGGACCTAGGGTAGAAGCCAGAAAGTTGGGACATGAGTATCCTCATGCCCTTAAGGTAAAGGATAAGGGATCCTAGCAGCAATCCTCCTAAGCCCATGTTCCAACTTTCTGGCTTCTACTGTAGGGTGTCCCCTAAGTGGGGTTATCCTATAATTATAACCTACTTATAACCTTACTTACTAAGTCCCATTAAGTAGGGTAGTGCGGACAACCCGTGGTGTGGAGGCGCTCGGAAATATCACGATTTGCCAGCAGCTGTTTACGTAACTTCAAGGCCCAACCCTTGACACCGCAAGCCTCCAGCACCACCCCTGCAAGCCTGAAACCTCATAAGTTCTAAACCCGGAGTGCTGAACCTGACAATGGTGTCCCAATTTGTAAAGCGGAAGTCATTGGCTTTCCCTGAACGTAGAGAGGCTAATGAACGAGCATACCTAGCCCTAAGGCTCTGGTATCTACCTCAGTAATGGGTTATTGGAGCATATGATATATGGTTAGAAACCGACAATTTAGGTAAGTGGGCCTTAGGGTAAGTTAGGATTTTGGGGGTTCCGTATCATAATTATGGTAGAATATACCCCCAATCCCTGTTCTAATCATTAAGGCCCTTAAAGTAATTCCTAAGTTTATCGAGAGTTTTGTAAGCTTATCAAATCTGGGGCTCTTCAGGTTCCCAGTGTAAGCGAGACGGAACTACGGGTTTAGATTTTTGGGTTTAAGGTGCGTTTAGGGTTTAGGAGGATAGTTGAGGCGGAATGTACCAGTTGCTTTTTGCCAAACCGGAGGCCAGTGGCTTTCACCAAGCGATCCAAATGCTCAGGTGGCCTTCTCTGGCACGAGTTGCTGGGCTCATCGAAGATTTCTCTGGCTTGTATTTGGTTATTCGCCTGCGCTGCTTGTTGGCCCTTTAAAAGTCGGGTGAACCCCATGCAGAGCCACCCGAACGAGTTGAAGTCTGGAGATCGCCAACCAGCATCACCGTCGGTCAGCTGGTTATTCAGCGCGCTCTTGCGCTGGAGCACGACCGGAGCGTCCTCACAGCTCTTCCTGCCTTTGTCGCTAGCCGTTGCACCGCGCCGCTTCCTCAGGGTTCGGGCTTGCTCGGGTTCTGGGTCGGGGTCTCAACGTCTGGGGGCTGGCAGAGTTTAGGCAGTTTAGGGTTTACAGGTTTAAGTTGAGGTTCAGGGTTGGGGGCTAAGCGGTTGGGGCTCTGGGGTTTACGGTTAAGGGTTCAGGGGCTCACTGTAGGGTTTCAAGTTCATAGGCTTGTGATCTGATCCGTAGGTGCATCCTAACATAGGAACCTGATTAAGAAACCTTGCGCCTTTATTTAGGGTTCCTTATATGAATCCCACTATTTTGGGCGTACATTAATCAACTACTTGGACCCCTAGGGTATGAGGAGAAGGAGGCCCCTCCGCCAACAAACCCTATCACCGACATGGGAGTTTCCGAAAATTTGGGGTACCTTACTTTGGGGGGCCTTATAATACGGGTCCTCCTATTTAGGGTACTATCTTAGGATTTCCTATTTTCAGAAACTCCCACATGATCAGGCGGGCTGCTCACGTCAACAACCTCGTCTCGGTGAAGACGCTGTCAGACAGGCTTCGAAGAGTTGAGGGCATGCTCAAGGGCTCAGAATCTAGGGTTCCTGAATCCGATATTCTACCGAGACCGCAGAAGATAACTCCTCAACTACCTTCGTTTATTCCTACGGGATCTTAACCCTCAAAAGAGGGACTACGCATTGAAGGGTCCTTTAAGCTTTACAAGCCTGTTGCAAGTGAGCGAGCTCCGGTTGGGGCATCACGTGATTTTGGGCGGCATGGAGACCCGCGACACTTACAAGCTAGCACGCGAAACCCTAAACTGAGGATCCTCAAATCAGAATCAAGCCTCACATCCAATCCCCAGCCCAAAGTACGCATTCGGGATGTGTGCCTTTGGTGTTGCAAAGCAGAACACCTTGCTGCCGCAGTAGACAAAAGCCTGCTACTTGTGTATCTTGATGAACACTGCCAATCCGGTGCAACTTGGGGGCCCAAAACTCTATTCTCATATCACACCCTGTATCATCCTCTGCATATTGTGTGTGGTATTGATTGGAGAGTTCGGCGGGTGTCACCTCTGTAAACTGCTTTCTAGTTGAGTGTGTTGTCGCGTCATGATGCAAAGCTGTTCAAGACTAAACTTCAGGCTTTTAACTCGAAGTAGGTAGCCCTGAATGCATATCCTGAAACCATAGCACATCTCCCGATCCCAATAGATCTAATTCTTCAGGCTAGAATTACGCTAGGCTGAGCCTCAAACGTCGGTAGAGTCGGAACTTTCAGAATTGGGCTTGGGGTTTATTTTACAGCAGAATATGCAATCTTAAGGAATAATGGCACTCATTGTTTAGGCTTCGATATTATGGCCTTGATGCATTAACAACTGGGATTGGGATACCTATTGTCCCATCGTGACGAGGGAGTCTCCGAAAATTCGGGGTACCTTCTTTTGGGGTCCTTGTAGTAAGGATCCTACTATTTAAGGTACCCCCATTTTTCAGTCAACCCCGTGACAAGGGTGTGCCAGGGAAATGAAAGGCGACCTCGAACCTCAATCCTGGCATATCTGCTCGTTGGGCTCCAAAGACCTGAGCTGGGATGTTACCCTAATCCGTAAGCCGTAAACCCTAAACCCAGACCCTGAACCCTAAACACGACACCCTGAACCCTATACCCTGCTCCGAATCCCGATCCTAAACGTTGCCGCCCAAACTTCGACCCCAACCCTTTTACCCTGCGCGCTCGGGTTTCGGCTAAACCTCTTACACCCTAAAGCATAAGCCCGTCTAGAATCTAAAGCCCTGAAACCCAAACCCTGAAGCCACAACTCTAAAACCCTCATTCTAGAACACCTGTAGGGACCTTGTTATAGAACCCCACTATGGTATTCCTTAGGGGACCCTATTATGGAACCCTGTAGCACCCTGAAAAGGAACATTGACTCCTAAACCGATGCCATCTTCCCCTACCCCCACCCTATATGGGTGGTTGTCAAAATTGGGGTCCCTATTATAATACGGCACCTAATATCTAGGGTACCCAAAAAGGGACCCCAATTTTGACAATTACCCATATCCTAAACGCGTAAACCCTAAACCCATCTACTTGGAGGGTCGGGGGACTTTGTAACTGGCTATTTTAGGGACTTATAAGTACCATAACCCCAATTAGGGTCCCTTTTAGGGTACTTATAAGTCTACTTACTAACTACTTACTAAGTCCCCCTAAACCCTAAACCCTATACTTCCCTTATAGAGCCCTTTAAAGGAGCCCTTAGAATCCCCTTTAAAGGAGCCCTTGCTAAGTCCCCCGACCCCCCCTCCCACGGACCTCCAGGCTGAACGAGTCTCATGCCAACAGCGAGCTGGCCAAAGAGTTCTTCGCGTATCTCTACGGTTCGAGGCAGGCTCTGGGGGTTCTTTAGGTTGGCTGCTTCCTTAAGGACGAAATGAACCCTAAAAGGGTTTAAGGCTCATATACCATATAGGGATTCATAGTATATGGGTATAGGGCAACTACTTTTTAGGGTTCATTTCGTCCTTAAGGTTTAGGGTTTAGGGTTATTATAAGGGATCCTGTAAGGCGTCCTTTAGGGTTTAGGGTTTAGGGTTCTAAGAGATCCTTTAAAGGGTCCTCTAAGGTTTCAGAGGTTTGGGGTCCTTCGGTCTAGGGTTTAGGGCTTCAGGGTTTTGGGTCCTTGGGTTTGGGGTGTCGAGCTTTGGGTTCCTTTATCGGAAACTCTAGAAAGTTGGAATATGGTTTCATGGTAGGATACCTTATAATGTACCTTAGAAGGGTTAGGATAATCATATTCCAACTTTCTGGCTGTTACCTTAAGGCATCTGCGTGGGTTCTACAAGGTTCAGGGTTTAGGGGATTAGGGTTTCGGGGTCCCTAGGCTTCAGGGCGTAGGTCTCGGAGGGCATGTCTGGGTTCTTATTAAGGGATTTAGTTTAAGTTACCACAACTTAGTTGCGATAGATCCCTATTGTGGCAAGTTGAATGAGAAATTTCAATCAAGAGCCCAGTTACGGTCATAGGGTCTTTGACTGTGGGCCCGGGCGGCTCAAGAAGTTAACAAGGGTTACCTTGAAATTCCAAAACCTAGTTTATTGTGGATCTCTGCAAGTTCCATCCCAGGCTTTATAATCAGAACCTACAAAAAAGGTAGGTTATGGTAGTATCTTAGGGTTTTTATCAGAGCCTGCGAAAAGTAAGTATTTTGGTTGTGTCTTCCGGTTGATAATCAGAACCTACAAAAAGTAGGTTATGGTAGTTTCTTAGAGTGTTTCACCAGAACCTACAACCAAGTAGGTTATGGTAGTATCTTAGGGTTCATAATCAGAAACTACAAAAAGTAGGTATTTTGGTAGTGTCTTACGGTTTATAATCAGAAACTACGAAAAGTAGGTATTTTGGTAGTTTCTTACGGTTTATGATCAGAACCTACAAAAACGTAGGTTATGGTAGTATCTTAGGGTTAATAATCAGACCCTACATAAAGGTAGGTTATGGTAGTATCTTGGGGTTTGTAATCAGAACCTTTTCAAAAAAGTAGGTATTATGGAAGTGTCTTGGGTTTATCATCAGAACCTACGAAAAAAGTATGTAATTAATTATGATAGTTTAAGGTTGGGGCTCAAAAAACTGCGGCTGGGTGGTGGCGCTGGGGATTGAGGGTCTTCGCATCTCCCTAGGGGTGTAAGGGTACAGAGATCCCAAGACCCCTTAATTAAGGAATATACCAAAAAATAGGGGGCTGAATATTATGTGTTATGGTATATATTCCTTAATTAAGGAGTATTGAGATCTCTGGGTGTAAGGGTCTAGGGTTTTCGGTTGAGCTGCAAAATACGTGAATCGGTAACACGCGCGGACGCAAGATGTGTGAAGCGTCCCTTAGTTGAAGGAAGCCCCTCTCCCCCACCGGCCCCACCATCTTGGGTTATGTTGGGTGGGGTGATCTAGACCCCAAGCAAGCACACCCTCATTGTCGGGCCCAGCGCCGCTGACGTGGTTCCCAGCCACCTAGACAGAGGCCGCTGTTGACATCGCGGAGGCCGTGGTGATCCTGCAGCTCATGCCGGAAGCTGTGGCTGAAGCCCAAGACGCTTGACGAGGACGTCTTCGAAGCCCGGCCAGCTCCGAGTTTCACTCCCGTCGCCGACGGAGGCCGCGCAAGAACTTAGGCCGGAGTGCCTTCCTTGCGCTCCGATGCAACACGAGACAGGCAATTCGGCCCCCAGACTCTAGACTTAGACTCTTATAAGTCAGGAAAAACCCGAAATGCTAAACACACAGCCCCGATCGGCGGGCTGATCCGTTTTCGATCCGAATGTCCGATAAGCCTGATGCCACTTCGGTCAAAAAAGCCTGAAGCAGATGTTGGATCGTGGAAAGCAGACATTTGTGCTATCGCCGAAACCACTTCGCACTAGCTAAGCCGCCTGAACGATATCCCCTCTGAGAACCCAAGGCGTTACCCGACTGTTGCCTCAAACATTTGTATTAACTACTGTTGTAGTCCCTGTTACAGTACGATACACCAAAACACTATCCTACTTGTTAAGGCTCCTACATTGCACCCGAAGCTTCCGTCGGAGCACTGCAGGAAGAACAAGTCCATGGACATCTTCGAGTCCTTGCGCCAAGCCTACAAAGACAGTAGCAAGGCTCTCCCTGCTTAACTACTATTTGCTTAAGAACCCCCCCAAAAAAATAAAAAATATATTCCTTATGGGGGGTTAATATAGGGATTACTATTTTTATTTTTTGGGGGCTTCTTAAGCAAATAGTAGTTAACGATGTTGAGCTTTCTTCGGCGTTCGCGGGCTTTGGCTTCTTAGCTTATGACTCGTCATCTGGGTGTTGGAATTATTGTTTGTTTTAGGAATTCAGTTTTTGTTCGGTCTGGTTTCTGCAAGTTCAGTGTGTAAAGCCGGCAGTTTGGGTTTAGGTTCCAGCGAACTGGGGCTACTGCAAGTAGGATAGCTTCACTTCGTACTCGTAGCATACTCGAAAAACTTACAACTATACTTCCAAGGCGAAACCTTACACAACAATGTTCACAACTCTTCAGACCCCGACATTCACCTACTTGAGCCTATAGAAGTGTTTATTTGATTCACTCGGTAACTTAGGGGTTGAAGCTCGGTTCCTCACTTTTGCCCTTTCTGTTTTAGGGTTCCCTTGTTGCAACCGAATACTAGGAAGCAGGGTACCCTCATTAAGGAGCTACTGGGGAAGCCTTAAAACCCGACCTGCAGCCTAAACCCAAAACCCTGACCCCTAAACCCTAAACCCCTAAACCCTTAGCCCTAAACCCTAAACCCTAAACTCGGCTTTAATCCCTAAACAAACCGATTAGGGGTTGAATGGTTGGGGCCCCTCCAGAAAGCCAGGACCGCCTCATGCAGTTGCTCTCTGTGGGGGTTTAGGGTTCAGGGTTTTGGGGTACCTTAGGGTGCTAATATAAGTGTTCCTTTAAAGGGTTCTATAACGGTTTAGAGTTCCGAAAATGTGGGGTACTTTAGCGTTCCTTCAAAGGGTTACTATAAGGGTGGTATTATACTTGTTCCTTTAAAGGGTTCTATAATTATAAGGGTTTAGAGTTTCCGAAAATTAGGGGTACCTTAGACTTTAAAGGGTCACTATGGGTGCCAAAAGGGCTATAAGTGTTCCTTTAGAGGGCTCTAGAAGGGTTTAGAGTTTCCGAAAATTAGGGGTACCTTCTTTGGCGTCCTTATAACAAGGATCCTACTATTTAGGGCACTATATTAGGGTCCCCTGTTTTCGGAAACTCCCATATGGGTTGGGGGTTTAACAAGGCCCACAACCAAGCGACGGCAAGTGCGAAAAGTGCACCTATAATATCTCAGCTACACGCAGCGTCCTTGGTTCCTCCAGTGTGTGGACCTTTGGCGTTGAAGACGGAAGCTGTCGGCAAGTCCTCAGCTTGCTCGAGTCGCTGGGCTTCACCTCAACCCTGAAACCCCAAACCCCCTAAAGCCCTAATGCCGACACCCCAAACCCCCTAAAGCCCTAATTGCCACCTTTGAGGCTTCACGGATCCCGAGCTTCAGGTTTGCTACTTCCCCAAGGGTCCAAGTACCTAAAAATCATCTAGTCTCCGAAATATTAACCTACATAACTACTACCTGGACCCCAAGATTATGTAGAATCATAGCCTTTTAAAGGTTTCGGGCCATTATTTTACCTACTTCTGGGGGTCTAGGTATCCTAAAACCGAGGTACCTAATTCTTGGGTCCTGCGGTTGATGATATAAATCCTGCATGACCCATAATAAGGAGCATACCATAATTCCCATAGTTTAGGGTCCTTAAGGTAATGCAGGATTTATATCATGAACCGTTTGGACCCTTGGGGCTTCTGGGCTCAGGGTTCGGGGTTCGCGAGCTTCGCGCCTTGGCGAGGCCCGGGCTCTTTGTCCGAAAACTGCTGGCCCTTTCAGGGGGGTTTAGGGCTTTAGGGGTTTAGGTTTTAGGGTTTTAGGGGTTTTGGGTTTAGGGGGGGTTTGTGGCTTCGGACATTTTACCCATAGGCCCCTAAGTTGTTCATCCCAAGCAGGAACTACTATGGGCTTGGGGCCCATGGGTAGATCCTACACAAAGCCCAACCCAACGCAATGCCACACCTTCACAACCCCAAGCCCTGAGCCTTACAACTTCGAGCCAGAAAACCAAAAACCCCCAGAAGCCTAGCTCGCTGAACCCGACCAAACGGCACTCCGAAACCCTAACTGCCCCACAAGGCTGACAGTACTTCCTAAACCAGAAAAGCACATCCAAAAAGTGGAGACTGCGCAAGCTACAATCCCCAAAAATTCCAGGTAATGGTATAGTATAGACTTCTGGGGCCCAGATACCTGCTATAACGGTATGTTGCGGTTCTTTGGGATCGCAGCGCAACGTCAGGCAGCATGATGCTTCATCCTCGCCCTTGCCGTTTGAGGCTTTGCGGCTGGTGTCCTCTGGATCCTCCATGGATCTCCAAAACCCTGAGGGTCCATGTACCCACAGTATCTACATTGGCCTTACCCATAGGCCCCATAGTAGTTCCTTTTTGAGATTACTTTGTATAATTCTAGATATGATCCCCAAACTACTTTGGGGCCTTTGGGTAAAGCAGTCCCTATATAGGTACTGGGCCTAAGTATATACCATTTGTGCACATGGACCCTCAGTGAAGTCTTGAAGTTTGAGTATGGGAAAGGGCTCTGGGCGACCAGGTAGGTATAGGCCTAGGGTCATATCGGGTTATATAACGTATTTACACCTATATATATATATGTATATATATATATATATATGTATTTCTAACCCCCGTTAGACTGCCTGCACATGATATATACTCAGTTTCAGCTGCCTATGAGCCTTGAAGCAGGCCATATCTTTTAGGGCCATCATACCTTTTTGTAAGGCTACATTGGTTAGTGCAGGTAGGCGTAGGTTGGCTAGGTTTCAGTGTCCCTTAGCTGCAAAAAGTTTGGGCCGAGGGGCCTACGCGGCCTATTCCGTATTCGAGATATACGTCCCGTCAGAGCATAAGCAGTAGTTTCCAATTCATCTGGCTCTAAGCAGATCAAAATGGGTCCATATGCGCTGCTTCAGGGTGTGTGTTTTAACACCACGATTGCCGAAGGAAGCCATGTTGGAATCTCTAAATTCGGTGGTGAACAGGTTTGGGAATTTCCGAAAACAGGGGACCCCAATATAGTGCCCCAAAATAGTAGGATCCTTGTTATAAGGACGCCAAAGAAGGTACCCCGAATTTTCGTCAACTCTAGACCCTTATAGAGCCCTTTAAAGGAACCCTTATAGGTACCCTTATAGTAACCCTTTTTTTCGGAACCCTAAGGTACCCCCCCTAATTTTCGGAAACTCCCGTTTAGGGGTTCTGGTGTTTCATGTCTCGGGTCCCAAGCCATTCTGGGAGTCGGTCTTAGATAGTGTAGGGCTCCTTTAAAGGGTACTATAAGGGTTACTATAAGAGTTACTATAAGGGTACTATAAGGGTATTATAAGGGTTTTGAGGGGTTTGATGTAGGAACCTGATTAAGAAACCTTGGGTCTTGATTGGGGTTCCTTATATGAAGCCTAATACATTGGGGTTTATAGGGCCAGGGTTTCTTAATCAGGTTCCTACATGAGGCATCACTTGGTTTGCGGATCTGGGATCAGGTTTTGCATGTCGCGGACTACTTCTGCTACCAGTGCACTGCGACTGCTATGATTACCGCAAGAAAGAGCGACGTCCATAACCCTTATCCCTAACTAAGCCGTGATCCCTAGAATTCAGAGTTTAGGCTTAGGCTTTGCATGTCCGGCTGCTGTGCCATGTAGGATTCCAAGATCTTCTTCGCGGAACATCCGTGAGCTTACCTGCTGATGCACGAAACACGTGTGTTGCGGAAAGAAGGAGCCTTTCACTTCTTCCAAGGGGAACAGGAGGGACCCTTAATAAGGACCCCTAGGTAATATACCCTTAATATAGCCATTATATACCCATTATATAGCCCATTATAGGGTAGGGGTCCCCATTAAGGGTCCCTCCTTTTCCCCTTTCACTTGTTTTGGGTTTGGAGCTGTATTCTAGGGGCCTTCATAATGACCCGTACTATTGTGGGGGGCTTCCTGAAAATAGTTACAGTATAAGTAATAGCCCCAAAGCCTCACTCTAATCATTAAGGCCCCTAAAGTATGCTTCAAGCAGAATGTTTAATTAAGGTTCAGTGCTCGCGGTTTACAAGGTGTACTCTGACGGCATGCCTGCGCTCGAAGGACCATTCCGAACCCAGCACGCCGAGAGCCCTCACGGCGTCATTCGCCGAAGTAAGACCCTAAGCCTAAACCCTAAGCCTGATTTTCGGTAGTAAAGCACTGCAAACGGCAAAGGGCTCGTAGAAAGCCCAGAGCTTTCCGGAGCCATAGAGTAGTACAGGGTTCGGAATATTCAGCAATAGTGGCCGCTCATTGTCCCTAGATTACAAGAGTAGCAGGAAATATACCCCACATCCTATCGGAATTACTAAGTTATTGTAGAAGTAAAGCCCCATATTCCATGTTAGGCCGTGGCTGTTTGCTCACTGCGAGTTGTGCAGCATTGTTCCCACTATAGCCGCTGCATAACATCCGGCCTTACCCTAAGTACACAAAACTGACCAATGGCAATCATGGTATACTGCTTAGACCTTTGTTATCATACTTCCAAGTACCACACATAATAAAAGGTGTTGTCCACCAGCCAAAGTTAGCCTTTTCTTTGCACCTAGGCTTTGACACTTTACCGCCAAACCCCCAAGACCTGGAAGTCCTAAATCGGGTTTTGGAGTTTTGGGGTTTAGGGTTTAGGGAAAGCCCGAAGTGCCCAACTCTCTAGGCCCTAGCTCACAAGGCTTCCTTTTTCGGATTTGGGAACTTAGGTTGGAGATTCCGAGCATTCCATTAAGAGGATATACGTATTAACACGACGAAGCACATCCTATCGCCATCGGCAGCCACGGATTGCTCAGATCACCTATGCCATAGCGTTGGAGAACAACCACCTCCTAAACCGTAACTCCCTAAAACCTCAACGCCTTACACCCATGTCACCCACAACCGTCTGCACAAATTACTTCCTCGAAAAAATGTGTACCCATTCAAGGCCTTTTGGCCCTTCAAACACGCGCATCTAGAAATTAGGTGAGTAATCTCCAAACGCCATCAAACCCTAAGCCGCAAAGCCCGAACCCCTAAACCCCCAGGCCCAAGCCCCAACTCCAAGCCCTAAGCCCTACACCCTAAGCCGCAAACCCTAAAACCTAAACCCCAACCCCCCACCCTGAACCTCTAACTCTGAAATCGCTGATGCTGCCCTTTTCTTGGCATGGGCCGTCGAGCCGCGGCTTGCTGAAACATAGTCCAACGCCTTCGGAGTTTTATATGGCGGTTTGGATTAAGGTTTAGTGTTTAGGGTAACGCTTATAGTGTCTGTGGAGTTAGGGTGTAGAGTAAGGGTTTGGGAAGGTAAGGATTTACGGCGTCTTGGAGTTTAGGGTTTAGAGGTTCAGGGGCATTTGGTATGTTCAGGAGGCCGGGCTCAGCATGTCGGAGAGCAGTTCCGGCTGCTCCACTGCCAAAAACATCAGCAGCAGCAGCAGCAGCGGCATTTTCGCAGCATGGAGCAGCATTACCAGCATCATCAGAAGCAAGAAGCCGAAACAGCAACAGAAGTACAGTGGGAAGCAACAGTGTCGAACCATCTTCGTATGTCTATTGCCATGTTAAGCTACAAGGAAATACCATTGTCGTTGTCATCGTCAGCATCATGAGCATCATCGTCCTCGTCACGACCATCATCATCATTATCAGCAGCAGCCTCATCATCAGCACCGATGATGACGATGATAAAGAGGGGTTTGATGGTGATCATGATGATGATGATGACGATGAGGATGAGGATGACGATGACGATAAAGATGAGGATGACGATGACGATAAAGATGAGGATGGCGAGGATGATGATGGTGATGATGGTTATGATGACGATGATGTTAATGGTGAGGATGATGACACTGATGACGATGATGGTTATGGTGATGGTGGTGATGCTGATCATGACGATGATGAGGATGATGGCAATCACGATGTAAACTGCTGCTGCTGCTGCTGCTGTTGAAAGCCAACCCAGAGAGCAACATTAGCTCGCATGGCTACCAGATGCACATGCACAAAGCACACAACACTGCTTGGAAAGCCCACAACAAGAACAGCCCTGAAATCATAGGGGCCCTTAGGGGGGTAGGGGGCCTTAATGCCCCATCATGGACCGAACACGACCTATTTAAGGAAGTATAGTCCCCTACCCCGCTTCCCCCTACCCCCCTAAGGGTCCCTATGATGAAAGCCCCGAAGTGCCCAAGGCCAAGAAGCAAAGGACCGGATGGGTCTCAAACCGCAGTTTAGGGTTCAGGGGTTCAGGGTCTTAGGGGTTTAGGGTTTAGGGGAGTTTCTGGACTGTTCCCCTTACTCATGGGTTCTGTAAGGCTTTGGAAGGGTGTGTCGGGGTTTTACAAGGTTTTTTGTAAGAGTTCCAGAAGGGTTTGTAAGGGTTTCACACGAGGGTCTATGGTCGCAGTTTGTGCGAGTCTGCTCTCACAGATCCCGGGAATCGCAAGAGCAACCCAAGAAGCCCAAACCAGGGAAACGCAGAACCCCTAAACCATGTGTGCATTGCAGGTAGCATGTCGGGATTCGGGCCTGTGCTTTAAGGATGGGCTGTCACTTAGGATTCAGGTTTTGGCTCTTGGGAGTTGGGCTCTGGGACGAAGGGCTTGGACACATTCGAGCCCAGTTCGAGCACCAAAGTTGGAACTCGAGGTTCTAACATCCTAGTCGTAGAGTAGGTAACCTTCGCAGCCTATTCCACGTCGCGCTTTAACCTTTTTGGCGTCGTATAGCCCCTGTAGAATCCCTATATAACCAAAAAGGTTAGCCTTTAGTTCCCCATGATACCCGACAAGTAGGACATTCAGCGCTCCCACTGTTAAACTCTTGGTTGAACGCGAAGTTCGTTCAGATTCGAGTTAATTAAGCTAGAAGTGAACTCCGAATGATGACGGGCAGGATTTAGGATAAAGTATTTAGGGTTTGAGGTACAAAGAATAGCATTTGGAACCTGGGGTTTGGAGCTGACACTGAGCTGGAGCTGGATTGAGGATTTCTGAATGACTGGTTGAAGGTTTTTGGTTTTTCATTTAGGACTTAGTTTAGGTCTCGTTTACGGTTATAAGGTTTCAGCATGGCAAGCACACCTAATTAGTGCCACGGCCGCGAGAATGCCGGATTGGGTGGTGGAACCTTCCACTTTGAGTGGCGGGGCGAGAGCAGGATTGAGGCCGCTCAGCTGGAGAATGATCGCTGCGTGATGTACGAGAGCGTACCCACGAGCTGCACGGTACAAGATGTGCTTGAAAGGATGCAGGACCCAGGATGCTCCAGTGGTGAATACACTGGGTCGAAGATTGTTCTCTTCACGCAATCTAAATTCGAGATTGAGGCAGCCAAACGCTCCGACATCATCCCCTCAATCGTTACAGCAAAGCACCTCGATTTCTTCAAGGCAGAACCGTTGACATGGTTCAAACCCGGTGTTTTCGATGACGGACTTCTGCACAGAGTGGACGCGTCCTTCCTCAAGACTTTTCTGAACCCTTCCGTCACTTGATTTTTTAAAGTGCTATTATGGTTTTGCTTTCGTATATACATCAAAAGTTGCTTTCGTACATACAGTAATTATGTTGCTTATGTACGTAGTTATGAATGGATATAGTGCCATTGCCAAGCAGGCGCACAGGGCGTTTTCACAGCTGCAACGAGGGCCTGCAGTAAACGTCCAACTGCTCGGCACTGTACCTACTTGTACCAGACCCACCAACATGGTGGCCTGAATATTCGCATTTCCCTCGAGACACACTGACGAACGTGTGACATGCTGCACGAAGATGCGCTCAGCCCCTACTTTTCTGTCGGTGTCAGTAACTAGTGCCCGGGCAGTTGCGCCGTCTCTTGTCGTTGAAGAGTCTGTCCCTAGTTCGTCCCTGCACACAACAAGGAGATCACCAAGCCAGAGAACCCAATGGCCTCCTAATTAAGGAATATACCTTATAGGGGGCTTAATATTCTGATGATTTCCCTCCGGCACCACCACGCCGCAAGTACCCTCCAGAACATGAAACCCCCAAATCCGAACTCTTGCAATTCCTATGCCGTTCTACGGTCCCTGAACCCCAGAAACTGTCCTTAACCCTAGAACTTCCGAGAAGCCTCAACCTTAAAGCCTTAACTAAGTCCCAGGCCCTGAAACACCCTTAACCCGACCCTGCATCTCATTAAGCCTTAAATCCTTCTCCCTGAGCCTCCGAAACTTACCCCTACTTTTAAGCCCCAAGGCCTACAAAATGGAAGGTTATGATCCCATGCCTAAAGATGCATACTTGTATTGTAGCCCACGACCCTCACTCAAAAGGGATAGCCAGTGTAATTAGAGGCTTGTACACTGAACCCTCACCCTCAAATTCAACCCTAAACCGTAACCTCTTAAACCCTAAACCCCTAAACCCTAAGCCCCTAAGCCCCTAAAATCCTAAGCCCCACACCCTAAGCGCTCAGCCCTATACCCGGATCCCCAGCTCAACCCCCTAGGGGGACTTAGTAAGTAGTTAGCAAGTAGACTTATAAGTACCCTAAAAGGGACCCTAATTGGGGTTATGGTCCTTCTAAGTCCCTAACAATAACCACTTACCAAGTCCCCCGACCCTCCAAGTAGCTCAATCTCCTAACCCAAAGGGCGGCGGACCGCTCGCGCCCGAAGGCGCCCTTGGGGCAGGGACGAAGCGCCAGGGCAACCCAGAGGCTGCAGTCGTTTGTGTGATTTTGGGGTTCTACTATTTGCTTAAGAACCCCCAAGAATTAAAAAACATATTCCTTATGGGAGTAATATAGGGATTATTTTTTATATTTTGGGGGGGGGTTCTTAAGCAAATAGTAGGGTTTAGGATTGTTGGGGGGTTCAGGGCTCATAGTTCATGTGGTTTAGGGTTTTTGGTGTAGGCTTCACGTCTTCTAAGGCGGGATGATAGCAAGGATTGTTTGATGCAGGGTACGGAAAACTTAGGAATACTGTCATAGCCCACATACCTATGCTGTAATACACACATTGCGATGGATTGGGATGTTTGGGGCGTGTTTTGAGAGCTTTCACCCTCGAGATTTCATTTTGTGAGGATCATAATATGGGATTACCCTAAACCCTAAACCCTAAACCCCTAAACCCTAAACCCTAAACCCTAAACCCCTAAACCCTAAACCCGTGTACGGCCCTGATCGGGTCTGTGGGGCCCAATCAACCCCAAAAGACCAAAAGAGTCCGCACTTTGAAGGATTTCCGACAAAGGGGCTTCTTGTAGATGCCTTTTAAAGTCCATTGGGTCCTTGGGGGGTGGGAGAGAACAGGTGAAAGGTTTAGGGATAATGGGGATCAAAGCAAACTCAAAAGTCTTACATAGTTTGGTCTTTGGGCCCAAAAGCCTAGTATATGAATCCTTAGAGCCCTGGGGTATCAGGTTTGGACAGCTCTTGCGCTAAGTCATGCTAAGTCCCTCCATCCGCTCAGGCTCAGCCCCGGAACCCCAAGGTATCCATGCCAAAACACCCAAAGCCTAAACCCTAAACCCCAAAACGATCTAGTCCAAACCTCTAGACCTTCCCCTAATCGCACCCTCATAGCTCCTTGCAAAGAACCCCACACCCAGAGAATCCATGGCTTGGGCCCCTTTCATGCCAGCCTGTGTTGGCAGATATATCGTCGACAGTGCAAGACTTTCCCAAAGGATGCCGAGAAGTCGTACTGCGAGACTGGGCCAGGAGCAAGAGTAGGCGTTAACTGGTTGCTGGGGTTTCCTCCCCAGCTGGGCAAAGGGTCGCGCGATCGACACACAGGTGACAATTATGCTCAGCATCTTATCAACTTGCACGCCTATGTCAGCCGACGCCCGGTGCTCCGTGAGGACGCGGGTGACTCAGATGTTGCCTGCAGACTGAAGCGTTTGTTGCGGGACTACTTGACCACGCTGGCAGGGCGCGCCTTCCTGGCCTGCGAACACTCGAAATTCATTTGGACGCTTTTGCACTTGTCCCGAAATTGAACAGCCCACAGCGAAGAAACGAGCACAATATCCCTTAATTACGGAATATGAATATACCTTTGCTTATAGGAGGATCCCTGATATGATTTAAGGTATATTGCTTACTTGGGGGGTCGGGGGACTTAGTAAGTAGTTAGTAAGTAGACTTATAAGTACCCTAAAAGGGACCCTAATTGGGGTTATGGTACTTATAAGTCCCTAAAATAACCAGTTACTAAGTCCCCCGACCCTCCAAGTATCTAAGGAATATTGGAGTCTCTGGGATACGGGCCCTTGAGAGGAGCCCTACTTATACTGTTACAGTAACTGACCCTTTAAAGGAACCCTAACAGTCCCTTAATTTTAGGAAACTCCCAAACCCTAAGCCCTTTATAGAACCCTTATAGATCCCTTTAAGGAACCCTAATGGATACCTTTAAAGGTACCCCTAATTCTCGGAAACTCCCATACACCGGACCCCTATCTGACACGCCGAGGCTCGCGCCGAGCGCAAGAAGCGCGCCAAGGCCCAGCAAGAGCTCCAGGCGGCTTGGGTTTAGGGTTTAAGGTTTATAGGGCTTAGGGTTTAGGCTTTAGGGTTTAGGGTGTGTCAGGCGAGGGCGTGCCTTAGGGTGTGAAACACCCCGGGCCGCACGCTCACGTTGCTAGTAAACCCACCCCGGTCACCCAAACTATACTCTATTAGGGTTTAGGGTTCCTTAGTCTATTTTCTTACTTTTGCATGATTTCTATTCTCTGGCCCCTCAATTAGTTTACGGTTTAGGGTTTAGGATTTAGAGTTTAGGGGTTCAGGGTTTAGGATTTAGTGTTTAGGGTTTATAGGGATTTAGGGGTTCAGGGGTTCAGGGTTTAAGGGTTTAGGTGGCCTTAAACCCCGAACCCTGAAACTTTCAGGGTTTGCGGTTTAGGGTTTAGGCTGAAGCCAGGGTTTGGTAAGGGATTTCAGGAACTCGGAAACTGTCGGGTTTAGAGCTAATTAGTGGGGTCTTAGGGTTTAGGGAACCTACTAGGCTTTCGTAAGGGGTCTTTCGGGGTTCACGGGATGTGGGGTTCAGGTTGTGGGTTTAGGACGGATTTTTGATCAGGCCTTAACCCTAAACCTATAGCCTGAACCCTAAACCCCAAAACCCTAAACGGTATTATAGATCCGTTTACAGGAACCTTAAAGATCCCTTTAAAGGAGCCTTTAAGATCCCGCCTTGAATAACCCACCAGTTTAAGGATTTCGAACATATAAGGAAATCATAGTTAAAAGGTATGTTCTATAGGGTTCAGGTGGACATTGTCACTAGGGTTCGTCAGGGCTGTATAGGCGTTGACAGGCTTTACGGTTTAGGTTGTGTGTTTAGGTTCCTGAAGTTTGCAACCGGGTACCCTAAGCCTTGAGCCGTAAGCACTTAACCTTTTTCGCTCTTGTTGGATTTTCGTCTTAGGCTATGTGCATGCTTTCAAGATCTGTTGTTGCTGGGCTGCTGTCGAACTATATCCGAAAACTGAAATGATGCTTTTCGAGGTCCTTCAACCCCGACATCCCCCTAAACCCTGAACTCCTGAACCCTAAACCCCAAAACCTTTCCTGAAGCAGCTGAGCCCAATAAGAACCCGACCCGAAACCCGCAGCCGAAAGGTTTAGGATTCAATAGGGGTTTGGATATTTTACTTGCAACATTGTGGGATTGGGAGATCCGTACTACATAATTATGGCTTTCGCAACATGAGACTGTCAACATGAAACACGCGATGTTTAGGTTGCGAATCACTTTGCCTTTAAGCCTCCAAGTATCGTGGCTCCCTAAGCCCCTAAACCCTAAGCAGCGGAACCCTACAGACCCTAAGCGCTAACGCTCTAAGCTTTTATATAAACCTTTCTTGGAGGTTCGTGGGACTTAGTAAGTAAGGTTATGAGTACCTTAATTTGGGGTTTTTAGCACTTATAAGTATGGTCTAGGCTTTGGTGTGGAAACTTTAATACTTTTTAATTCTATATAGTATTTCTGTAGTATATGGCTTACAGGGGACGTTTGCATAGCACTGGTGGATGTATAGCGAAACAGCCCCAGACCTTGAACCCCAAACCACGGAAACCATCCTGAACTTAGGGTCAACCCCCAAACCCCCCGGCCTTGAAACCTAAATCTTGAACCTTAAATCCCACCATACCTTAAGACCCTGAGTCCTAAACCTCTGAACCCTACGCCCCGAGCCAACCCTAAAACCCCAGACCACTGCCAAACCCTGAACACTTGCTAACTATCAGCTTTAAACCCTAAGCCCCCACACCCCTAATTGCCCGTACATGTGTCCTGATGACGACCTCTTCGACGATGCCATCGACGTGGCGCTGGCGCCGTTAAACTAAATAAATAGTTTGTAAGGTTTATTATAATAAGGCTTATAGGATTCATAGGGTTTTTCAGGGACTTCGGAATTCAGGTTTTGTTCACGGGGACCGATGGTCCCCAGGGAAGGGGTCCGATGGACCCAAGGGTGGGGTCCGATGGACCCCGGGGTGGGGGACCGATGGTCCCCAAGTTCCTGGTTTGAATGTTTTGGAGGGGGTGGCTTGGGTGGGTTATAGCAGGGATTATAGGGTTTCGCTTGTAAGCTAGGGGACAACCCTAAGCCCCGTATAAACTATAAAAGCCCTACACCTGAAAACCCGCAAACCCTTAACCCTTGAGGGCCTAAACACCGAACGTCCTGAGCCCCTAAGTGTCCTAAGCCCTAATGCCCAGAAGCTCTATGCCCCTAAACCGCTCGAAACCCTAAGACCTTAAACGCCCTGCACACTACTCCCTAATCCCTGAACCCTCGGACCCCCCGAAGGTGCCAGAGGCCTGGTCTAGTGCTGTACGAGCAGAGCTGCAGATTTGGGGGGTTGATTCTGCCCCGCCAGGTGCCTGGTTCGGCCTCCTGCTGCTCCTGGCGCCATCCGTCAGGAGCCCAGCAGCCTGCACCCGGCCTTCTTGAGTCAGCGGTGTTGGCATGTTGAGCAGCGGTTGTGCGCATGCTTCGGCACTGGCTCAATCTACATGCCACGATCGTAGAGCATCACAGCATTATGGGATGCCGGGCAACAGCTCAATACTCGAGGGCAGCAGCTCATCACAGTAATCCAGGGCACCAGCTCACAACATCAGGGCAGCAGCTCACTACATGAGGGCACCAGCTCACAACATCAGGGCACCAGCTCACAACATCAGGGCACCAGCTCACAACATCAGGGCACCAGCTCACAACATCAGGGCACCAGCTCACAACATGAGGGCAGCAGCTCAGATTTGGATTATAATCGCCGACCCTCGTTGCAGCCATGCCGGGCGAGACACGGAAGTCGAAGATTGTGTCCCAGGCGAAGTTTGCTGCTCGCAAGACTCAGGACGGGCTCGGATTCGCATCATGCCGGCTTTTTCTCCCTGCTTGGATCCTGACAGGAGCAATTGGCCGCTGTTCAACAACAGCTCTCGGAGGTTTTGGCCATGCAGCAGCAGCAGAGCAAAGCGCCTTGTATGCATTGACTTTGGCTTTTTGCCTGATTGGAAGCTTCTTCGTTGCTGTCTGGTGAAAGCTTGAGGCACCACCGCCGCAAGCTCCAGTGACTCCAGTGCCAGCACCGGCTCCAGCTTCTTGCCCGAAAGCAGTGAGTGCTTGCAGGCTTTGATGCAGTGGAAGTTCTTGCTGCTTAGGTTCGTACAGAATCGTCGGTGCCATCATCCTCTTCCTGGGAAGCCGCCTTCCTGCACTTAGTTGCTTGAGGCTTCTCGTAACTTGGATTTCGCAACTTGCCAACAAGCAGAGTGGCTAAGGGCAAAGGCGCTGCTGCTGCACGAGCTCTGCTGGCTAAGAATGAGCAGGAAGCAGAGCGCCAGCTCCAGAGAGAGCCTTGCTTTGTTGGATGGCATAAGCTCTTTCTTTACTGTTACTTTTCATTTCTGCTTTGGGATGCTGTGATGGTATCAACTCACAAACCGAGGATGTGGCCCATGTCAATCGCCTTGTGGATGAGTGCACCTCGACGGGCCAGCTCAGGGAGATTTTGTTTATCCTGACGGACATGCACATCGACGGCCTTAAGCAGGTGGTGCAGACACGTCGCTTCGGGGAGCAATTGGTGATTTGGCTGGCGAAGTCGGTGAGAGCCAGAGCCCACCTGCTTGTTGTTCTCGGGCGTGTGAAAAGTGCGGATGGCATTTACAATCACGGCAGAGTTTGCGGAATGCTCAATGAGATTATGATACAGGACACCGTGGTCGAGGCGAAGGTATTGGCACGCAATGTTTTGTCCCACTGGATGCCTGGAACCTTCATGCAGAATCCGCCTCTGGAAGCACCTCGGGCAAATAATTTATGTTTGGATGCACTTATTCGTGGTTTGGTTTTGGCTTGATCTTCCTGTTGTGCTGGACTTCAGGTGGCACCTGGCTATGGCTTTGACGATGTTCCGGCGGAGAAGGGGGTGAAGGGCAGTGGCGGTGCCGATGCCGTGCCGAAGGGCAAGGGCGGTGCCGTGCCGAAGGGCGGCGGCAGTGGCGATGCCGTGACGAAGGGCGGCTGTGGTGGCGATGCCGTGGCGAAGGGCGGCCGTGGCGATGCCAAGAAGGGCAGCCGTGGTGGCGATGCCGTGAAGGGCGGCCGTGGTGGCGATGCCTTGAAGGGCGGCGGTGGCGATGCCGTGAAGGGCGGCGGTGGCGATGCCTTGAAGGGCCGTGGCCGTGGCGATGCCGTGAAGGGCCGCGGCCGTGGCGATGCCGTTGGACCGAAGCGGGGGAGATCGCGAAGCCGTACCCCGAATCCGAAGAGGTCCTGAAGAGCGGCGGCACCGGGGATAAAAAAAATGCGCCGAGCCGTTCGGAAGAGTTGCTTGAGAGATTCTTTTTGAAGTTCGAGTCGCCATTGGCATGTCTCGCCCAGGCCGTGTTAGATGCCGAACTTGCCATCGTGCCGGCCTCGTGCAAAGCTCTGGTGTTTTCTGGATTCAGATATGTTGGCTCTTCCTTTGATTCGGGTTGGTCTTGGATGCTGTCTCGCAATTGGCATTGAAAGTCTTTTGAGATGGTGGGGGTCCCGCTTCCGCTCAGGCTGCTCCATGTTCTTCTGCGACTTCGATGCTGCTTGTGCCTGAGTCTGCCTGAGCCCTTCAATTCAGGTTTGCTTCAGGGCGGGACCGACGGTCCTGAGGGTGGTCCGATGGACCACAGGTTTTGGGTGGGGGTCCGACGGACCCCGAGAATGGGGACCGATGGTCCCCAAGGCTTGCAGCATTGTGGTTTTGCTTTTAGGTTTGGGGCCAGTGAGGTTGGTCCTTTGAGCGATCACGCCTTGGTTTTTTCGCAGGTGTGACGGTCCTCGCCGCATCCGGTTTCGATCAGGCGACCCGGGCTGGGTTGGTCGTTGGTTCATGTTGCCACGCTAAGCTTTGCACAGGTTCGAGCTCCTCAAGAGGCTGGTCTAAGATGCAGCCTCCCAGCTGCGACTGTGTGAATGTACTGGCCACTGAACACTGAATGCTGAAACCTCAACCCGAAATCTGAGGCACATCCCTTCCGCTTCATGCCGGCATTGGAGCTCCAAAACAAAACGGCTGGAGAGTGCAATTGAATGTTTGACAGAAGTGTGTTCACCATTGCTTGCCAGACTGTTGTGACCTCAAGCTCGGGGCCTTCTTGTCTATAGCAGCTGCAGATTTTAGCATCTCTTCATGGAGGGTTTCATCCAGGATCGGGGTTCAAAACAATTTGATTGTTCGCGGACACTTGGACCAGACATGTCGGTGGCCCGACCAAGAAGTCCTGATGGCAGCTCGGATGCACAAAGCCAACACATGAAGACTTCCGATCATCGTTATACCCCGCAGGTGCCCATTGCCAGAGATGCATCGAGAAGCACGGCAGTGCCGTTACCCTGGACACATGTCTCGTATTCAGAACACACTGCATGTGCAATCAACCATGCCCTCAGGCCAAATCAGCGGTGAGAATGTGCAACAGATGCAAGTTCATCAAGAACGGTGCCTCTTGGTGCCGAGCTCTTACATGGACGAGGCAGTTCCTTCATCGTTCCCCGGTTGTTTCTGATGCTGCGAATGACTGCCAATGCAAACGTGCAGGCCCGACGGTGTGGTCATGCCGTGGCTTGCCGAGACAAGCTCGACCCAGCCGTGGGGACTTATGTGCATCGTTTGCAACCGGGCGGCTTCCTCTCCTGACACTGCCAGCTCTGCTTACATCAGAGGGACGAAAGGCAGACAGCAAGATGTCCCTTGGCATCTGTTGGGCTTTCTTTCGGAGTTCCAACACGTAAGATCGTCTGGTAATCTGCAGTGCCGTGCTTGCCTTTCTTGAGGCAGCCTCCAGCTGCAAGTTCGGCGACCGGCTTCAGCTCGAAGACTTGAGGCGACACGCTCAGAGCGACTTGCATCGGCAATCCTTGGAATCACTTTGTGCCTCTCTGCCGACTGATCCTGTGCAGCAGAAGATGGATAATGCAGTTCCCACTCCGGCACAAGTGCGACTCGGTGTGGAAGTCGTACTGTCGCCAGCCGCTGGCCAGATTGGCACTTATGCTTCCAAGTGTGAACTTGCAGGGCGGGGAGACCCGCTCAACTATCCACTCGCCCGAAGCGGAGCTAGCGAACATCCCCGAATAGTTGAAGCCGTTGCACAGACTCTTCTCGACATGGACCGCGAGCTCATCAAAGGATGTGTGGCAGTGGTTTTTTCGCAGGCCCGGTTTGTCCTGTAATCAGCATGGCCTGGGCGACTGCTACGTTCTGTTGCCTTTTGCTGTTGTGCTTTGACAGGATAATTCTGGAGACTACGCTTCTATGCGAGTGAAACTTGTGGACAAATCCTTCAATGTCCACTGCCGGCATCTTCAAATCAGCTGTGTCCATGGCAAGAAGGCCTGGCTGTCATTTCGGTCCAAGTCTTGGCTTTTGATATGTTGCCCTTGCCAGACAACCCTCGAAAAGTGCGAGATCATCCAGGATGCTTTGCTTCGGGTGCTCCCAGATGAAGGGGAACGTGCACATTTTCAATCCATCGTCCAGGCGGGCCGTACTGAGTCTGAGGTTGATTTGACATTCGGTGTGTGGAGGTGTTCACAACAGACGGCGAATCTGCCGAGACACTGGCAGGACGGATGGTCGCTGCTCCTCGACCTATTGCTTTGCATAGCTAAGGTGATTATTCGCTCGTTTGCCTGTTGAGGTGAAAGGTGTGTTTCCAAATTTGCTATGCACCCATCGGTGCTTGATGCATTCAGCCCAACGAGGGCTGGAGGCGGCCGTGAAATCAGACACGGCCCTGTCGAAGCTCCTGGACCAGCTCGTCTTCCGCTACTCTGCAGTTAACAATGTCAAGGACCCAGGCTCCCTGACCCGAGCCTTGCACAATTGCTGTCGCCTCAAAGCGAAGTTCGACGAAAAGGCCCGTGCAAGCTTGCATGCTGTGGACGAGCTGGTCGGAAAGGCCTCTTCGGCTTCGTGGGCTCCCCAAAGGTTCGACAGCATACTATCGGCTGTCAAGAAAATAGTCATGAACCTGGATAGTATTCTGGAACTCCTCGTGGAGACGGCTTCCTTCCAGAACTGCCAGCAAGAATGGGCTAGGAAGCTCCTGGCTGTGCCTTGGCTGTCGTTCTGCTTGTGGCAATTCACGGTTAGCAACATGTGCAGAAGATTTTCTGGCCACGTCTGCAGGTGTTCACGGCTCCAAATATCAGGGCTTTGGCCCTGCTCACGGAGTGGTTGAGCATCTGTTCCAGGTACGTGCATATGTATGACAAGGATCCTGTCAAAGCTTCCTCGCCGACAACCTGCATAGCCAACATAGCCCGGACCTCGTCCTTGGCCGATCTTCTGAAGAAGGACGCCTGGACCTTCTTCTTGCGAAAGTCCTGGCTCCAAGTTGCGATTGTGAGATAATGGGACAGGAGCTCAATGACATGTTCGAGCTGAAAACCCTGACCGGGCAAGCCCAGGTGCCACATGTCCTGAACCCAAAGTACACGGCTGGCTATGTTTCTGTAGCAGAGCGAGCGATGAGGTTCAGCTTCCAGCCTGCATGGTTCTTTATTGGGACTTTCAACACTGAACACAAGCATGGTGCCTGTGGCCTCTTCCTGCTTTCGATTTGCTTGCAAGGTTCTGAGCGAGCAATCATTGCACACGGCAATCTGTTGCTGCACTACGAAGGTGCACCCCTCACCTCAACTTGTTCATCCTGTCTTGTGGTGCCAGAGGCCACAGCGACAGCAACTTCGAGCAATCTCTGTGCAAAGAACTCGGCAGTATTCGAAACATTTCGAAGATCTTCCTCGAGAGCATCACATGTTGGCACACCACTGGTGTGGCGGGCAGCTTGTGCCCCTTCGATGTACTCCAGTGGCATAAGAAGCGGAAGGACGACTGCCTGTTTCTTGTTTGCAGAGCAATCCGCCATTGAGGTTATATCGTGCTGAGTCGTGCCTCCCATTCATTCCCTTCCTTCCAAGGAAACATTGCTTCGACCCCTTGGCGGCCATGCTACAGGTGGACGGTGGCCAGCTAGAGGCTGAATTTCTGTTGGCTCGGCCGACTGCTTTGCATTTGGCGAGGTGGGAAAGCTGCTTGAATTGACACGTGGCATTGCGACTTTGGCCAATCATGACCATTCACACACTGCTTGCCCAGGGCTGGCCACTTGGACTATTGGCCTCAGACGATGAACCATTGGGGCTCGAGGTTGCCGGTCCTTTGCAAAGTCGCTCCTGCCTTATCTTCGACATGTCCAACGGCTGTGTTGTCTTTCCTGGACACTGACGAACTACGTCTTGCCTGTCTCGCAATGCTCAGGTTCGCTGCCTGCTCTGCATCTTCGACTCGACTTCCGCCATCGAAAGCAGCTTCTCCACCTACCGGCTTTTCACCAAGGGCGCCAAGGCTTCAATCACGGAGACCCATCGCAACTTGTATATGAAAGTGTTCTGCGATGCTCCGCCGCCGGATATGAGTTTCATCTGCGAATCAGCCGTTTGGTCTAGTCTAGTCTAGTCTTGTGCCCTCCTCTCTTAGTGTGCCGGCTTGAGTCTTAAGCTTAAGGATCGCCAGGCCGACCACAGCCGGCAGATGCTACGAAGCCACACCGTTTTGCAACCGGGTGTTGCAAACATACCGTGTGCTGAATGGCGGGCAGGGGAAGAACACCAAGTCCACGAATCTGCCCCGCAGGCTGATGAAATCCAGACTTCGAGCAAAAGGCCTGCAAGCCTTCGATCGCCGCAAAACCGGCGAGGTCGTGGCTTTGACCGAGGAGCAGTCGAAGGCTCTGGACCCTTCGGTCGTGGAAAAGATCGTGGGCCTTGACGATGTGGTACAGAAGGCCGCCAAGGACCGTTGCTTTCGCTCCGGCCATTTGCTTCGTGCAGTTTCATTCTCATTTTTGCCAGGATCGCACTTCGCAGAAGCAAATCGATTTGCTTTTGTGCTTGAAGAAGAAGGCCCGCGAGAGGCAGGAGGCCTTCATTCACGGGCCGCGCCACGAAGGTGCTGCAAAGCTGAAGGAGCTGGAGAGGGATGTTCTTAAGAATGCCGAGCAGCTGTGCAAGGTCGAGCAACGACAGATGGCCAAGGACACAAGGACCCTGGCACCCGTGCCAACCTGGGTTGTGATTGTTGGTGAGGCGACGGAAGACAAGCATGCCATCAAGAGACGGGTTCTGGAGGTTTGCAAGCCTGAGCAACAGGTGGTCATACACGGGGTTACTTCCTTCTTGACTCAGTTGCACAAGGCCAGTTTCTACGAGACGCTGCCCGGCCAGATAGTGTACCTGTGCTCCAATTATGAAACTCTGCTCTGGCTCACTGACCCAACGCTCGACATCGAAGACGAATCCGACAAGCAGAAGAAGAGATCCCACCTCGTGTTGGCTACTCGCCTGTTGGGCGGTTATGTCTGTGGCCCGAGCTGGTTGGAACGCCTTGCCAACAGCCCCGCACAGGCCTTGCCAGCTGCTTGTCGGCAAAGCCAGTCCTGTGCTTCCCCTTGTTCCTGCCCGCAGCTTCGGTGTTTTGTCTGTCGCCGGCCAGGCTCCGATCCTGCAGCTCCGTTCGGCTATGCTCACGCCGCATCAGGTTTACTTGGGCAAGCAGCTGCCAGGCCATGCTTCGGATTTCTGGTGGCAGCTTCACAAAGGGCTTCTTAACAGTCGCCTGGGAGACAGTGTTTCGATGGTCTTACGGGACAAGAAGAAGCACAAGCTGCTTCTCGCCTGCATTCTTTCAGTCAAGCCCAGGGCCCGAGACACATCAAAAAGGATGTACTTTTTTTCTGCAACCCAGACTTGTCGGATATGACCCTCCGAGCCCGGACCCTCTGTAGCGACGCCGGGCCACTGGCCCACTGTCGGGCAACACCCTCCGGGCCCGGAGCATCCGTAGCGACGCTCGTGTACTAGTCATCAGTCAAGAAGCAGAATGACTGTCGGAAATGCAGCACCGGGCTCGGACCCTCTGTAGCGACGCCGGGCCTGTGGCCCACTGTCGGCCGGAGCCATCCGGGCTCGGAAGGCTTCTAGCGACAGGAATGCTAAGTTCGTAATCCTTTTGTTTTGCATTCATCGGAACCGAGGAAAAAGAGAACCCTCATCGTGGTTCCACAAGCTCTTTCGGGTATCAAGAGGAACTTGGAGAAGCACAAGATCCCCGGGAAACTGATTTCCGTGCAGGACTGCCTCTTGCAGTTCAGCCAGTACCTCGTCTCCATATCCTGGCTCTGTAGCAGGCGGCATTTCCGGATACTCCCAAAGCTTGTTAAATCTGATTTGTCGGCCAAGGTGGATCTGACCTCTTCTCCTGCCGCGACCTTTCACCTTTCCTGTACAGCTGTAATAGGTCGCTGTTCCATTTTCTGTGCTCTGGGGTCAACTTCTGGGGATTGGGGGACTGCTGCCACTCGGGCTGCGGAGTTTCGACTGCCTTGGAAAACGCTGCTACCATGCTGCCCCACGTCTGGGTCGCTGTTTTAGTTTCCGGTCTGTTCTGGGGTAAACTCTTCTCGGGGCTGGGGGATTGCTGCCAGTCGGGCTGCAGAGTCGCGAAGCTGCCTTGGTAAATGCTACTCTTCATTTGAAATCCTAGGTCCTAGGAGCAGCATTGCCGGCTTAACTCGTTAAAATGCTGCCGCAGGTTTTAGAGGCATTCAATCGCCTGATTGTCGGGCGCCTGCTTTGTGAGTCTGCCATGGGAAAACCGGGGCGGAAATCCAAGGCCAAGGCGAAAGCCAACCCTGAGACTGAGGCAGCTGTCCCAGGCAGCATACCCGCCTCAACTGAGGAGTACGCAAAGGCTTGGGACCTCGTGCAGGAAGCCATCTTGACGTTGAGGGCCGCCGGCACGTGGGTTGAGCACAAGACTGAACCGAATCCTCTGGCTGGGTTGTGCTCCCTGCCCAACGATTTCAAGGGGACGGACATTCCTTCTGCTGATCAGACTCCAGACTGCATTCTGCTCTTGTCGTCTTGCTGCTGTTGTCTCCCGCGGCCCAGTGCCAGTTCCTGAGGTGTCTTCGGTGCAACCTCGTCTTGGGGGATTTGGATTTCGTCAACCCGAATTTCTCGACCATGAGCCTTTCGCGGACCGACGTCGCGAGTGCCAGGGCCTACTGGTACAACCCGGCCGCACCGGTCGCAGAGTTGCCCACAGTGACGGCCCTTTGCAGCGACGACAGCCAGAAGCCAGCAGTCGCAATAGTAGATTTCAAAATTTCAATCATCAGCTCGCGAGCTGTTTGTGTTGTTCCCTGCTGAGGGGAGGCTTGGCCCCTGTTACGCGGCTTGCACAACTCTCGGCATTCGTGCTAGAATGGGCGGCAGCCACCGGGGAACGTGCCGAACAGTTTCGCCGCCGGGCTTGTGTAGCTTGGTTGCCATTCTTCCTCTGCTAAAGCAGGTCTGAAGTCGTGCTGGGATGTGCTTTGCTCAGGCTGTTCCGGCGATGCTTCTTCGTGGGTCCCCAGATTCGGCCGACAGTTTCTGGCATCTTCACGCACATGGCGAAAATATGGAAAAAGTCGCCCAAGAGGCCTGGTGCAAGGTCACCCTTGCTAGGAACGGTCTTGAAAGATGTTGTCCGGTTTTCTGCCAGGAAAGCAATGCCTATTGTTGCCGGCTGGCTGATCGCCTCTTCCAGCACCTCGGCTGTTTCAAATTCATGACTCCGGCTGTCCTGTGACACTGAGGTTGCAGCTCCTGCTGAAGTCCATGGGGAAAAGGTCTACGGCCGAAGACATCTTCCAAGAGTTTCAGGTAGGTGGACTTGGGGTAGCTGGGCTTTCTTTCTCATTCCTGCTAGTTTCGCCTGAACGCAGGCAAAAGTTGCTGATGGAAAGCTCAAGTTCGCGAGCGAAGAGAGCAAGGCTGGTAATCGCCAAGTGTTCTCCAGAGGTCCATAAGCACGCTGCTCAATGCCAGGTGCGGTCGTCGGATATGGTTTCTAAGCTCTTGCGGTTGCG
Organism: Symbiodinium sp. CCMP2592; assembly: GCA_905221615.1. Classification (NCBI taxonomy): domain Eukaryota; class Dinophyceae; order Suessiales; family Symbiodiniaceae; genus Symbiodinium; species Symbiodinium sp. CCMP2592. Next base: position 69,922 of record CAJNDT010000434.1, read on the forward strand.
AGAGAGGGCAACGGAAGCATCGACATGGGAATTGTTGCGGGAGATGCAACGAGGCCCTTCTGGTGTGACTTGGGCTGGCCGTTGGAGCTCCGCGGTTCGACTGTTAGGCCCAAGTCGCGACAAAGTCGACTTTGAGTGGTTGATCAAGCAGCTGGCAAGGGCCTTTGGGAACGAGTTCTTCGACAAGAAGTTCGACAGAAGTGTGGCGGAAATGACCAAAGAAAGTGTCGAGACGACGTGCAAGGCTCTCCTCGCCACGAGAAGGTTGATGGCACGGCTAGTGAAAGAATGCAGTGCTCCCGGCCAGAGCAGAAAGTGGCTGGACTCCCTGGCCGGCATGCTTTCGCCTGAGAGGATACACGTCTCCACCGCGACGGACATCTCCGACGACTTCCTCGCGACGGCGATGCTCGGAGCGACGGACAGCGAGGCCGGGGTGCTGACCTTGCTCAACGACCTGGCCAACTTGAAGTACCTGAAGGCAATCGGGGCTGTCGCGGCCTATGTGAACACTTCGTCATCCCAGTGGAGCGACCACAGAATCCAAAGCATCGTCTCCGAAACGGTCCAGGCGATGCTCGGCAGCATTTCCCGCAATCACTGTTAGCAGGGCTTCATCTTTCATTCACGCTCCTTGCTTCCCAGGTACGGGAAAGAGCACCTGCGACCGATCGTACCGCCGGCTGTGACAGAGCCCCCGCCTGCTCCTGCTGAGGAGCCGGAGACTGCTGCTTGGAACGACGCAGATGTTGCTGCTGCTGGTCCTGGTTCTTCAACTTCGGCCCCTGCCACGGCGGTGCTTCGTGACCAAAGGCTGCGAGAGGCGGCTACACACGAAATGCAGAGGTACTCCAAGATGTTGGTTGTGAGCGACCTCGTCGACGCCAACGGTGTCCAGTCTGTGCTTTCTCCGAGCCCTGGCTGTTTGGTAAAAAATCTTGAAAGACAGCTGAACCTAAGACCTAAGGATGTTGAAGATGCTGCAGCCCCGCATGGCCAGCGAGCAGGAGCACCGGGTTTGGGTGTTCGACAGTGCCATGTTGATGGAGACGGGTACTGCATGGAGCAAAACCCATAATATCTACGGCCGCACGCCGCCTTTTGCAGAGGGTGCTTTGTCGCCCTGCTGCAAATGAAGGACGTCGTGAGACTTGTGGGCCGTGGGCCTGTAAGCTTTGTAGGACACTAGCACCCGAGGCAGACGGCCCTGAAACTCTTCGGTCAAACGGCCACCGATGCCAGGGATGTTTTCCTGGCCTTTGACTCCGGCTCAGCGAAAGGCGGCTCGGAGATCCGCCGAAGCTTCGCAAAAATGCAGAAGCAGCATGACACGTGGACTCAGACAGCTTGGACCCTGCTTCCTGCCAGCCAGCGGGACCTGGAGGCGAGAGCCAGTTTCCGTGAGACCGAGTGCCTTGCTTGAAAACTGAGTGACAGCGAACATCAGTTCCGCCTTAACCCTAAACTGCCCGAACTCCTCAGGCCATCCACTGGGCAATCCGGCAAAAGACGCAAGAAGGCCGCTAGTCTGTCGGCACTCGGCGGGTCCGAAGGGGCACATGTGATGGCCGCCGGCTTCACTTTGCAAGCTCGCGACCTTCGCTTTTTGTCTGCCATCGGGACCGCTAGTAACCTTGAAACTCCGTCTTTGTCGTGTTGAAATTGGAGCAGACACACAGACAGACACGTTGCAGGATCGATTCGTCCTACCCCTTCCTTCATGTGCCTTTGCTGGCCCCATGCGATGTGGAACCGCTCGTCACTCGAGAGGACAAAGAGAAGGCCGCTGCCTCGTTAGGTTGGGTGTTCTTGCCTTCCTCCTCCCTGCCAGCTCCTCCTCAAAGAGACGGACGGCGAAGTCTCCCATGACCAGCCTCTGCCGCAACACTTTGTCGATGATGTGGGGCTGAAGGCTTCGCTGCGAATTGTGGTAGAAGGCTTCATCTGAGCTGGCTTCCTGACTCAGGAGCTCGTACCATTGCACTACTGGTCGAAGCACCCATCCTGCTACAAAGAATTGCTGCACCTGCTTCAAGCCTCATGCCTCGTGGCCTTCAGTCCTGACCCAACTCTGCTGTTGGCAGCCTTGGCCTCTTGGTCGATTTTGGCTGCTGAGAGCTGTGTGCTTCAGGTTTGTGCTGCCCTCGCCTTTCCCTGCAAAGGAAATGCGAGTCTCCTGCATTGTTCTTTGCAGAAGCACCGCCCACATGAAGGAGCTTCAGGACTACTTGTTTTCTGCCCTTCGCCACAAGATGCTGGATGCGAGCTGCACCCGCTTCTACCAGAACTTGGACACCGGCGACGGCATGGACCATGCAGCTGCCTTGCGACAGCAGGTTGAGGAGGGTCAGGGCGGCGACAACTGCACGCAGACGCCGCCGGAAACGCTTGCAATCCAGCCTGCAGACACGGACACTCAGATGCAGGGTGAAGAAGAGGACCAATGCGAAGAAGAAGAGCTGGAGGAGCTTGAGGGCGAAGGAGGCAATGTTGAAGACCTGCTGAAGGAGATTGATTCGCCAGTTTGAGTAAGTCAGTGCTGTGCAGTTTGATTTTCCTATGGTCTCATGTGAGACAGAGCGGTGCGGCTGAAGGGGCCGGGCTTTGAACATGGTAAACTGCGGTTGGCAGTCCACGTGCACAGAAAGCCCGGGTGAACGAAGCTCAGCCATAGCTGTTTCTTCATGTAGCTGCTGCCGGTGCTTAAACAAAGTCGGCTTCCTTCCGTGCTGGCATTGTTAGTGTGCTCGGGTACACGGCTTGCATGGCCCTTCACAGTCTTCACACTTTCAACTTTGAAGAATCGTCGCCGCGGCTGCCATTTCAGATTTTGTGCTGATCGAGGGCCTGTTCAGATTGTCAGCTTTTGTCTTTGCTGACATGTCCCACACGACCAGCGATGCCAATGCTGTGGCCAGCATCAAAACGGGCCTCACCAAACGTCGGAGCCTTGTCGCCCGTATGTTTCTTGTGGTCTGCATGCTTTCAGCTTAAGGCCAGAAGGTGGAGGACATCTCGGCCGAGCAGCTGCAAAGCATTTTGTCGAACAGCAAGGTGCTCTGAGCCTCGGGTGTCTGCCGTGATTGCAGCATTAAAGTGTCAGGCCGATTTTGGCACACTGTGGACCCTCTGCGACAAGCTCTATTCGTGTGGTCCCCAGCGATTGCAGTTTGGAAGTCGGAAGGGCTCTGCAGATGTTGCATTTGAGGGCCAGTCCCGCCAAGAAGAAGGGGAGCGCCCAGAGTCTGCCCCCTCCTTACATTTCGATTCAACAGCAAGATTTCGGGGTTGACACATTGACGGTTGACTCATTCCTCTGGCAGGTTCTGTGGTGTCAAAGAATGCAGGCCGCCTGCCCCGCCTCGCAGTCCCGCTTCTGCACCGGCACCGCAAGCAGCTCCAGAGCCGAAAGCAGCTCCGAAGAAAGGACGCAATGCGGCTGTGAAGGCACAAGAGGCCAAGGACAAGCCGAAGAAGATTATCCACTACGGCTTCAGCTCCTTCGACGCCCCGCGGATTTGCACGGCAATCAATCACTTGATAATCGCGGCAGGGCCCAAAGACATGAAGTACCACAGCTTTGAGATCGTTTGGGCGCCTCGAAGTGGAGCGGCCGGTATGATGTCCGGCAAGCCGGTTTCGCGGCCGTGGTATGCCTTGGCACCTGCACCGGCAGAAGGCGGACAAGGCCGGCAGGCAGTTCTTGAGCATCCCGGGTTCAAGGGTACACATGCACTGGCAGGACCCCTGCTCTGGAACTTCTTGGACGGAGTCGTGAAGCACCAGGACAGGACGATGAACACACAGGATGTTTCCGGAAAAATTGTGCGGTTCGACGCTCGCTTGCCTTGGACGTGGGTGCCCGCATCCGCACCGGCCCTGTGCATCATTTGTCGCTTCGTGGCTCTCGGCTTCACAAGCCAAATCAACTCTGAGATGAAGAAGGCTGGATTTCCAGTCGGCCAGGGCACCGCATTGGCGACGCTGCCGGGGGCATTGGCGACCGGCTCGATGATGATGAAGCTCGGTGGCACTCTGGGCAGAAGATAATGAGGCTCTCTGCCGCCGGTGCTTTTCTGGCCTTCCCTCAGCCCCTGACTTCCAGGAAGTTGGCTGCCAACAAGTTCAAACAGGATCACCCGGCCCCGCTGAAGGCAGGACGGGCTTGGACGAGAGCTTCTGTGCCGTGCTGCTGCCTTTGCTCAGGACCTCGTGAGCAAGTACTGCGAGCACTGTGTCTGCGACAGCTGTGCTGCGATTCGCAAGAGGCACCAGGATCGACGAGGAGATGCCTGAGAATCCTGGGGTGCCGCTTATACGCCACGATGGCCGATTTTGTCTGGTCAGATCTTGCTCCTTGGGGAAAAAGCATTGCTGGCCTGCTCTTTCGGCACGCCTGTCACCTAGCAGCTTGAAACATGTGCAACAAACATGCTGGGAGTGTTATTGGATTGTGTGCCATTGATGTTGCTCAGCTCCCTGAACCAGGCATTGCTTCCGACAGCGGGCCAAGGACAACCTCAATTCGAAATAGATTTCTGGGCCACGCTTGGGCCTGCCACAACCAGTAGGGCAATCTCAATTCGACATGACAGAAAGGCTCGGACAACGGGCCTAGGACAACCTCAATTGGAAATAGAGGCTCCGACAGTGGGCCCGCAAACCCTAAGACAACCTCAATTCCATATGACCCCAAAACCCTCCACCATGTTGAATTGTGGTTGTCTAGCCTCCCGTCGGATGGCGACCAGCTCGTTGGACAGGACTCGGCGAGGCCAGTTTGATTCCGCAAGTGTCATTGGAAAAAATTTTCGATCCCCAAAGTGTACCGGACAACCTCAATTCGACATGGTAGGACAACCTCAATTCGATATGGTAGGACAACCTCAATTCGACATGAAACCCAAAAATCTGCATTGGACTGGAAAGATACCTACATTACTTACATTAGCAAGATTGTACGGATGATATTTGCAGAAAGAAGATTCTAAACATGGCATCCCTCAATGGTTTCGCTACGAAGGGAAAGATCCATTCATGTTGTGACGGGAGAGTTGACTTCCTCGGCGGCTACGTGATACAACTTACGCTTTTGAGGGCCTGGAGCTTGACGGGATGTTCTGAGCATAGTTCGTTTTGCAGAAAGTCGTGGCAACGAAATTCTTGGCTAGGTGGCATTATGGACGGATATTGATTTCTCTTTATAGGGGCCCGATGGACCCCAGATGGACCTGAGGGGTCCGATGGACCCCAGAACCCAGTCAGGTTTGTTGGTGTGGGTTCAGTGGTGATGGTATCTTGGGGTGGGAAGAAGCCAAGTGAACAGCACCATTCTGGATCTCGGATTTCGTTCACACACATGCAGGTGTTCAGTGCTGAGCAAGGGCGCCAACAAGCTGCTGTGACTAGGTTGCATGCACTCCGTCATACTACAAAGTGTGAGAGTCTTGACAGTGAGGCTGGTTGCTGCTTCGGGGATCCGTTTACAGCGACTTTGGTCGAGAGAGATCGTTGCTTGTGTGTTCCATGCCGGGCATGCTGACACGATTGACTCTCAAGATTCAGAGCTTTGCTCATCCAAGGTTCCATCACATCAATGCCGAGCTGTCCATACAAGTGTCCCAAGTGCAATGCTGCGAGTCGGCGGAAGCCGCCTGCTCTCTGCAATGGCTGTGCCTTGATTGTCGAACATTGCTATTTGAAGCATTGTGGACGCTGCCTCCTTTCTCTTGTCCGGTCCAAGGTGACGTGAGAAACACTCGTGGTCACAACCTCAAGAGCGACAGGAGGCAGCAGACGGGCAAGACCTGGAAACAGCGCAGCTCTTCGAAGAGAGTGGTGGCATCGTGGTGGGACGAAGAGATTGAGCTGCCTCGGCCGACGCCGAAGGGCGGTTTGGTGCCGCCGGCTGAGCAGCAGATGGAGCACTGGATCTGGATTAAGCATGCCGTGAACCCCGGCTCTGGCATTGGCTACTTGTTCCAGGGAAGCTGCTTTGCCGCATCTGAGCATTGTTGCCATTTCCTGCCTATCAAATTTCTTCGGCTGTGCCGTGGATTGGGTGCCCCAGGTCTGTGCGATGATGTCATCGATTTGAAGGGCAAGCCGAAGTGCTTCGATCTGTTGAGGAGCAGCCAGTTGCTCGGAGAAATAGATAGATCCTCTGTAGTTCTTGGAAATTCTGAGTTCTTCAATTGCAGTGGCAAGTATCCGGTTTCACAATTGCAGACAAAGCTCAGGCAGGCGGCCCCAGGCAGCGGCAGGGGCAGCGGCAGCGGCAGCGGCAGCGCCAGCAGCAGTGCCAGCAGCGGCCGAAGCGACGGAGCAAGCCGTGCAATGGCTGTGTGAAAACAAGATCCGAGCTGTGCAAGCATTCAGTCATGGCGGGCAGAAACCACAAAACGCTTGAAAAAGTATTGACTTTTTTCACCCGGGACACTTAAAAGCCTAGTGGTTACCCAAAGTATAACCCTAGTTACTACGTCCCATGACTCTTGAAGTATCCAGGCGCAGCTGGGTCAGCTTCACACTGCGCAGAAGCGAAAGCTTCAGCAGGCAGCCATCCGGTCCCCAATTGAGTTCAATTTCCGAAGCCCAAAGTTCCAAAAGTAGAGTCTGGGGTTTTGGGTTTAGGGTTTCATTGGAGGTTTTGGGCGTATACAGTCTAAAATTCAAGGGGCATTAGAAAAGTAGCTACCGTTTGAGGTCTTTTGCGTCCAGGCTTTTGGGATTCAGGGTTTTGTGTTTCAGGCCGACGATAAGATGGTATATCGTAGTTTCCGAAAGCAGTGGACCCAAATATAGTATATACCTTAAATAGTAGGATCCCTACAATAAGGATCCCCAAATAAGTTATATACCCCGAATTTTCGGAAACTCTAAACCCTTGTAGAGCCCTTCAAAGCAACCCTAAGGTACCCCAAATTTTCGGAAACTCCCATATGGATAGATTCCTAAGCCCGATTCTCCAAGGCTCTCACGGAACTTCACCCCTTGGTGGGGGGGGGGGCCTTAATAATTTTATAAGTAGAATCGGGTTCCTGTTAAAGGGTATTGTAAGGGTTCCTTTAAGGATTCAAATAGAGATCTGAAAAAGGCCTTAATAATTAGACTAGGGTTTTGGGTGCCCATGGGACCAACAGTCTTTTTGAGGAACCCCCAGAATAGTATTGGTATTTATTGAGGCCCCTACACTAAGTTCATGTGTCGGGAGCCCTCATGGAGACTCTCGAACTTGCAGGGTTGGATGTGGAAGGGGTCCAGACAACAGTTGACATGAGTCATTTACAAGTTCAAGTGCGGATGTATACATGTATAATTTTGTGTATATATATATATATATGTGTGATCAAATGAATGCTCATGCATACGCATACCTATCTATATTCGTTTGATGCTTCGTTGTAGGTTCGTTTTCGCAACTGTTTACGAGCTGTTTGACATGTGTGATTCACATCCACTTTTTCTCATAACATACTTTCTTTGGGTGAGCCCTGTACGCAAAGTCTAGCCACACTGTTGGCAGGCAGGAGAATCCACTGACAAGTTGGAGCCCTGGTCGATGTTTGGGGATTCAGGAGGGCTCAAGTTGAGGGATCTCTTATCCAGGGTTTGGCGTTTACCTTTTGGGGTTTAACTTATTGGTGACAGGGATTCAGGGATGAGGAGATGGCGTTCATTGTGGGTGAGAAATCCTCAAAACCCTAAAGCCTCAAGCCCAAAACCCCAAACCCGAGGTCGGGTTTGGAGTACCACCAGAGTTAAATTTAAAAATCAACAGATCCTTGATCTCAAAGTTCTAGCCCGACACTGAACCTACAACCGGTTTTGGTTTTGGTGAACTGGGGCTAGGGCGGCTAGTGATGGGTAGAACTAATCACGAGAGTGGTTCGCCGACTTGAATTGAAGCCGGCAGCGTTCACGGTTAGGCATGATTCGACTGTCTGGAGCCCTTTGTGCGCTAAGATACAAGACGAGCTTACAACCTCAATGTGGTCTGGAACTGGATTTTCTCTACACTTCCCTACCCCAGGCTGATGGAGATCCTCAACGAAAACATACCCCAAATTCCTGATTGTCCCTTTGTGGTTCTTGGAGCCTTAAACTTTAAACTCTGACTTCCAAACCGCTAACCCAACATCCGGCCGACCCCTAAACCCTAAACCCCGGAACCCGAAACCCGAAACCCTGAACCGTAAACCTTTCTGAACCATAATCCCTGAACCCTAAACCCTATACCATAATCCCTGAACCCTAAAACCCCTAAACCCTAAACCCTGAACCCTAAACCCCTAAACCCTAAACCCCTAAACCCTAAACCCTGAACCCTAAACCCTATACCATAATCCCTGAACCCTAAAACCCCTAAACCCTAAACCCTGAACCCTAAACCCCTAAACCCTAAACCCCTAAACCCTAAACCCTGAACCCTAAACCCTATACCATAATCCCTGAACCCTAAAACCCCTAAACCCTAAACCCTGAACCCTAAACCCCTAAACCCTAAACCCCTAAACCCTAAACCCTGAACCCTAAACCCCTAAACCCTAAACCCTGAACCCTAAACCCCTAAACCCTAAACCCTAAACCCTGAACCCTAAACCCCTAAACCCTAAACCCTGAACCCTAAACGCACTTTGAGCACCTTGACCCCCCAGCGGTGCACCTCGAAGCAGAAGAAGTGGGCCATGGATGAAGACCCCGAAAACCCTCAGCCCCGGTCGATACCGCAGCCTTGGTCAGGCCATTCCTACAATACATGATATCATTGATATCATAATATATTATAAGTTTTTGTACTAGTTATAGCATAGTTTATTATAAGACTTCGGACTATATCACATTTTAAGTTGTCGTTTATAGACCCTAGGCCCTGAACCTTTGGAGCTCCAGAGCTGCCTTTCGAGGAGCACAGGTTACGCGAAGGCCTTGCAGGCGGACGCGCCTCCGGTAAACCAGGACTGGGGACATGAGGAGGGGTTTAGAGTTTAGGGTTTGGGCGTTTAGGGGTTTAGGGTTTAGGGGTTTAGGGTTTAGGGGATTAGGGTTTAGGGTTTAGGAGGAGCATATACTAGAATTGGAGACCTCATCTGCATTTTCAGGCTTCTTGACTCACATCATATATCTAGTTCTTAAGGCTCATCAACGTCTCCACCCCAATTTTCTACACCTCGAAACCTTGAATCCTTGATACCTAAGCCCTAAATCCTGTGAACCCGGAACCCTTAGCAGCACCTCTAGCCTAGAGTCTTATGCTGGTTTAGACGTTGGGGCCCGTGTATGGGCTTGTTTGTCGTTTGATCCTCGCGCCCATTGCCCCCCCCCAAAGCCATATAAGACCTCGCTTGCAGCGTGCCTGAACCCAGATCTCCAAACCTGCAGCCTGACCGCCGAACTCTTGGAATCAGCCGTCGGCATCGTTGAAGTTATGCTGACCGTAGCAGCTTTATGGTAGATGTGTCATCTGCATTGCTGATTCTGTTGTACTGTTGCCGCTGTCACCCTAAGTGTAACTGAATTAGGATGATCGTTATCCCAGGGTGGTTGGGGAATGATGTCGTCTTCGCATGTAAGATTGTGGATGCAAGGGTGTTTCAAGGTTAGCGTTGCAGGTCAGGAGTGGTTGACCCAGACTCTGAAGCTGCGGGTCTGGGTACTACGAGAAGTTAGTCTTGCCAATCGTTGCCCGTAGTTCGTGTGTGGGCTTTGTTGCTTAGCTTTTTGTGAACACACTGAAGCAGGCCAGCATTCTTATGACGCTGCATGTTGCGTAAAGGCACACTCCGACACCCTTCAAGAACTCATGATCGACTTGCTGGTATGTTACAAACAAGTCTCACTAGCTGGTTCTTATGCCATTCCTTGGGGTTGCTGCTTATATTTAAGGGTTTAGGCGAAAAAATCTGCCCATTAAGCGTCGTTCATCAACGTTGTCAGCACCTACATACCCGGAGGCGCAACCGGATCACTAGTCAAGGGATAGTGCCGGTTTCCGGGCACCTAAACCCCAAGCCCGAAGCACTAAGCACCTCAAAGAACCTTATGGAATCCCTACCTGCATCCCCAATGAAGGATAATGGGCCTTTTGAAGGTATTGGGCCATTATTGGGTTTCCGCAAAGAACCCTTCCTTTCAGGATCTGCTCCCGTGCGGACCTGAGAGCAGGGTACTCGTCTCTAGGTTTAGTTTAGGGTTTAGCGTTGGGGGTTTACCCTAAGGCCCCAGAGTAGTTCCTTTTTGGGGTTATTAGTTTAGAATTCTCTCTAAGGCAACCCCAAAAAGGAACTACTTTGGGGCCCGTGGGTAGGTTATGTGCATGCGGTTTCCACTCGCAGCACTTGAATTCGTGACCTTCATTCTGTTTTAGGAGCGGTCTTATTCAGATACAATCCCCTAGGCCCTAGGCTGCCTCTTGTCTCCGTTGTCTTTTCTTTTTGAGTACCTTATGTTTCATCATGGGCTCCGAGCATGAAGATTGGTTGACGCAGAAGAGCTCCATAGGAGAGCATGGGTAAGTTTGACTTCTGGAGACCAGGATCTGTACGGGGTTTAGGGCTGCAGGCAAGGATCTTCAGCGTATGGCGGCGTTGGGCTGATTAGGGACGGCAGTCATGGCATCTGACAAGGCAAAGTAGCTAGCTGGAGTTCGGGGCCTGCGAAAGCTGGGATGAAGGTAGGTAGGATTCATGACCCCTTATGTAAGGACTCTTTGTGGGGATCACCCCACCTATCTTCCTCCCACCTTTGGAGCCCTTTGAGGACTGGCTGTCTGAAATTATGGAGTTGCGCCTGGAGAAGCAGTTAACATAGGAGCTTAAATCATTACTTTTTGGGGCTTCTCATTATATAGTATAATATACTTACCCCACGAACATATTCTATAATTATGACGCCTCTACAGTATCCATTGTGCCGATACTGCGCAGGCAGTGGGAGACCACCGAAACCCCAAACTCACAAGGACTCTTCGGGGTACCTATACAGGTACCCCTTTTAAGGCCCAAGTATATACTATATGGGTACATGGAGCCTTAGGGTAGGGGTTTAGGGGGTTCCTTGAAGGGATCTTTAAGGGACCTATAAGGAATCTATGCCATGCTCGAGCGGGCTTACGCTTGGCATATACTTGGAGCTTCATGGGTAGTTATAAGTAGAGTTAGAAGTAGGGTAACTGTACTTCTAACCCGTAGTAGGGGACTTATAACTACCCATAGGCCCCAAAGTAGTTCCTTTTTGGGATTACCTCATAGGATTCTAAATATACAACACCCAAAAGGAACTACTTTGGGGCCTTAGGGCATGAACCTCCAAGTACAAGTAGTGAAAGGCGTCACAAGAAACACACAGGAGGCCACGAGGATCCTGGACCCTCAGGCAGTTACACATGGGTCGTTGTCAAAATTATGGTCCCTTTTTGGGTACGCCTACCTAGACCCCCAAAAGTATGTAAAAAATGGCCCAAAACCTACAAATGTCTATTATTCTACATACTTTTGGGGTCCAGGTAAATATTAGGTGCCGTATAATATTAGGGACCCAGAAAGGGACCCTAATTTTGACAACCATCCACCTGATAGCTCCTCGGTGCCCTGAACACACACATATCGTGTAGCGTCGTGCTTCCCTAAAGATTGGACATGGACCTCACTCCAGCTACTTTAGACCGTACTGTACCTTTAACCCCGAAGGACTCACAAGTAGACACAGAGGCCGCTGAAGCGCTTGTTCTGGCCGGTTCCGGCGCCGTGGTCTCAGCTCTGGGCTACAGTATCATACGTGGTATAAGGGTCTGCAGTGTGGAGTGCTGGGGTTTGGGGCTTGGGGTGTCAGATTTTCTGATAGAGGGCCGAGGGTTGATACAGTCTTGGTCGAACGAAGCATGTGTTTTTTTTGAGTGGCGGGGGGGGAGGTGTTAAATGTCAGGGCCTATAGGTCCGAGTTTGTGGTTTGGGGTGCTTGGTTGAAATTCTGGAGCGTCGGGGTGGGCTATTCCTTGTGTCTGGGGTCTAGAAGGTGCTGCCAAGGTGGGATATAGGGGCGGAGAGGCTCAGATGATGCAGGCTGTGTTTTTAGGCATTTAGGGAAACGGGGATGTGGGCCGAGTTCGAACAAATTGCATGCCAGGGCGACACATAGCTGTCGGAGACGAGCATCTGGAAAGGTCTTAAACCGTATTGAACACTGCATCATAAGCCCTATAGAGTCCCAAAGCTGTTCTTCTCACTAAAGCTACAATTCATGAACCCGATAAAAACCAGCAACCCTAAAAATCCAGACTCTGGGATTTGGGGGTTCTTATCTTACTGTGTTTTGCAGGGGTCTCCATTACGACATGGCCAAAATTAAAAGTTGCTGGATGCAGCTGAGGTATGCCGGGTATCCTACCTGCACTTACACAACCCTAAACCCTAAACTCCGATGCTTACGTAACCCAGGACCTACAGGTTACGTAAGCCCTCAGCATTTCCAAAATGTAGTCCCTTGAGAATTGGAAAAACTTCGAATTAACCCAGATCCCTTGAGACACTGGTAGCGCATCCCATCTGGGGCCTTGAACACCTTGACACCCTCACAACAACGGCGAAAGCCAGCAAAACTCCATCCAATCGCAATCCTACTAAGCCGTTCACAATCCTAGACTTAGAGGTTTCAATAACACCTGACTTGAGGCCTCTCTTATTTCTACGCTGCGGAAAACTCTAAACTCTAAACCCTCAATTCCCCCTAAACCCTAAACCCTAAACCCTAAACCCTAAACCCTAAACCCTAAACCCTAAACCCTAAACCCTAAACCCTAAACCCTAAACCCTAAACCCTAAACCCTAAACCCTAAACCGGCCACCTGGGCCTGGGGCCGTTCCCACCCAAAACTGGGTGCCCACACACTGAGCCCAGACCTTCGGGAGGATCCAACAAGTAGATCCCTTAATGGGGGTTCCTATAGAGTACCCTTAGTAGTATAGGGCCCCATATTAGGGATCTACTATCTAGATCCTCCCGGGGGTCTGGGAAGATGCTCGGCAGCCATTGCACCCGCGCTGGGCCAAACAATGGGTGTATAATCCCTAAGGGTCCATGTATACCTACATAGTATATACATTGGCCTTCAAGTACTCCCTATATGGGTACATTGGGCCCAAAGTATATACTATTTGGGTACATGGACCCTTAGGGAATGGAGAGCGGTCGAATACAGCCCGATCAGGGCTGCTCCTCTGGTGTGAGGTGGCGCCATCCTAGCATGGATTACCAGCCACCGCGCAGGAAGACACCCTAAACCCTCCCAGAGCATCCGATATTGAATTTTTTCAAAAAATCAATAGGGTTTTGAAATTTATGTAAAATCAAGCGTTTCTGGATTTTTTCAATAGAGAACTTTTGCATGAAATTCAATAGAAGAGTAGAGTCAAAATCAATCGAGGATATCACAAAACCGATCCCATAAAATCAATCGAGAGAGCATGCATAAAATCAATAGAGAATGCACAGTAAAATCAATAGAGAATCCAGAATAAAATCAATAGAAAATCCAGAGTAAAATCAATAGAAAATCCACAGTAAAATCAATAGAAAATCCATAGTTGCAGGGGCTGTCCAACCCTTTTGGTTTGGGCTTTCCAACCCATATGCAGCCAATTCTTGGCATGCAGTTGTGAAACGAATCATTTCGTATGACATGCAAATACACACACACACACATGCATACATATACATATATCTTTAATTCCTGGGCCGGGCTTCCCAACCCATACACACTTGAGTAACAGCACTAGACTTCCAGATCCTTGCATGCGCTTTTTAATCCCCTCACAAGGCGATCCCCATCGATCTGTTAATTAGTCCATCGTGTCTATGACAGCTGTCTATGACTTTAAAACACGACGGATCCACATAAGCTCCAGCTGCCTGCTCCGAACGGCCTGTTCTGATTGCAGCTCCTCAAGCTCCAGCTCCAAGCGGTACCCCCGGCATTCAACGTGGTCCAGAAGGGTCTCCTCCTCACACTGCTCCATGAAACTCCGACACCAGATGGTCAACAGCTGCTTGGCCAAGCGGGTTGGTGCTCCACTGGCCCGAAGTTTTTGCAGAATGATTTCATCTTCCATGATGGGCGAGCTTGAGCAAAAATAGCTAGCACATAAAAACACCATAAAGGTTTGCGTGGCTAACTGGGCTTTCCAACCCATGCAATGACCATGAGTGCTTTGCCCTCGTGGCCCTATCTGTCGTCCTGCTGGGCTTCCCAACCCATGTTTCCAACCCCTTGGGCATTTGCTCCTTTTTTTCAGCTTTCCCAGTTCGAGCTGAACTCAATCGGACTCTCCCCTGGCAGACGAATGCTGTGCTTGCACAGCAGACACAGCACGGTCCACCTGCTGACGAAGCTGATTCAGGGCCTCGTGAAGTTCCTGCCTGAAAGCAGCAAAGTCGTCCTCACTAACGGGGCCGTTGGCAAACTCAAAAACCGCAAAACGATTCTCGAGGTTTTCGACCTCGCCAGACACGTGCCGCAAAGAATTCAGCACAGCCTGGTTCGTGATCTCCACTGCAGCTAGTCGCTGCTCCAAAACAGAACAACGATCGTCCTGGTTCGTGATCTCCACTGCAGCTAGTCGCTGCTCCAAAACAGAACAACGAGCGTCAATGACACTTTGGAAGAAAGATTCCAGAGCAGCAAAGCGAGCAGACAATTCTGCCTCTGAATCCATGCGGCTCCGCTGGCTCAAAGTCCTAGCTCGAACTTAAAGCACATGTAGTTGAGCAAAAATAGCTAGCACATAAAAACACCATAAAGGTTTGCGTGGCTAACTGGGCTTTCCAACCCATGCAATGACCATGAGTGCTTTGCCCTCGTGGCCCTATCTGTCGTCCTGCTGGGCTTCCCAACCCATGTTTCCAACTCCTTGGGCATTTGCTCCTTTTTTTCGAGCTTCCCAGTTCGAGCTCTCCAAAGACAGTCCTAGACCTCGAACTCCAAAGACACTGTGAGCCTCCTGAGCTTTTCTGGCTCCTTGTCCTTCTTGTCCTCTTCTTTGAAGGCTTCTTTCACAGGCTCCGGCTCAGGCTCTTCTAGCAACGGTTTCTCATCATCCTTCTGCGGGTATTCTGGCAGCACAGCTCCCGGAACTCCTGGAAGTACCAGTGTCGAGGCTTGGCTCAGGTTCGGCTCCTCTCCATCAGCATCTGGGTGCTTCTTCTTCGAAAGGGCTTCTTCTCTGGCATCCATCTGCTCCTCGATGCGGCCAAAAATTGCACTAAAAACGTTTATTGATATCCTTATTTGCCTAAGTAGTGTATTCATTGCATGACTTCACCCGCGAGAAGAAACACGTCCACCTTGGGGGTCTTCTCGTGGCTTTGGGCCGGCTTCTTCAGTGCAGGCTTTCGCTTCACCTTCTGGTCCTGGCAGTGGCGCAAAAAAACGATGTAATCTACATAAAAGTTTGCTACCCCGCCTTTATGGCGGGCTTCTTCTGAAGGGCCATTGCTTGCACTAGCTACTTAAGCCTTGGGTTCCACAGCTCGAACTGCCAAAAAAAACATCTTCATGTTCATGCAGCTACCGGGCTCTCCAACCCGGGCCTATATCATTCCACAGACATGAACGGTGCTGTAGGGCTATCCAACCCATGCATAACATTTTGCCTTCGATCAGTCATCCAAGTCCAAGTCCACAACCCTCCTGAGCAAAAGATCCCACAGGAACCTATACTTGGCCATCATGGCAGCGGGAAGCTTGACAGCGGCGGTGCTATGCACACAGCTGCCGGCCAAATGAACCATAGTTCCCATGAAGCTCTCGGCACCGTAGCACCACGTCCTCATGAAGGCGTGCTTGCAAATCCCGTAGACGTGTTATGGACAGGGAAAATCTGAAATGCGGTCCAAGCTACAACCGCGGGTTCATAAACATGGCCGTGGAGGGCATGTGGGCAGTGAGGTGGAACTTCTGGACCATAGAATATCTCAAGAGCTTTTTCTCAAAGCAATGTTTCCAAGCCATTGGTAGTGTTTCAGACATTTCTCCACGGACTTGCTGAATGCGATTTGGTCCTCCTTCTTCCATCTCACATCCGGCTGGTCCACCAAATCCTGATACATACAGTCTTCTTAAACCTATAGTTCGCGAAACTCTACACTTGAAACAAACTCTTCGGCAATTATTCTAGACATCCAAGGTGCATACATCTTCGCCAAAGCTTCAATGGCCAAGAAGCGATGCTGGGATTTTGGGTCCTCGTCCTCGGATAAGGTCCAAAAAAAAGGATCCTGTAGCAGCATCTGTGAAAACAACCAACTACAGCATGACAATATCTCAGGCAGGTTTCCTTGTACCGTTCTGCAAGCGACAGAGCAACCGGCACGAAGTGCCTAACTCGGCGTCCTTTCACATGTTTGAGAACCGGAAATACTTGGTTGGACTTCGCCACGTCCCTCCATTTCAATCTTCCGATTCTCTGGCTGGCAGCCACATGCAATCCTTCATAAATGGACTGTATTTCCTCATAAATCTCTTTCCAGCGGTCGTCCCTGTTTCCATGGCCTGAATCCTCAACCAAGTCCCACAAAAACGATCCGAGGAGGTGGCAGCTTATGCCCAGATCCCATGTGTGCAGAGTGTCCAAAGCAATTGCAAGTGGGTTGAGGCCAGGGATGGCGAAGAGCTTGTGGCCGCCGAACTCGTTGCAAAAGTCCTCTGCTGTCTTCACTTGCGTTCTCCAAGCAGCACTTGCTCTCAGGTCGTTCCATGGTACATCTGTCCTTCGCTTCATAGCACATATACTTGTCTCATACACACACACATATGCATATCTGTTTATACATGTACATGCATAAACAGATACATATACATTTACATATACATATACAAAGACATATACATATACATATAAATATACATATACGTGGGAAATAGCATAACAAAACATGCGAATGCACACATAGCATCTGGTTGCACCAGCACCACGGGCAGGGATGCTGCTGGTTGTGTCGCGGGAAAGCAAACTCAGAATAAAACCAGTCCAGGTCACCGATGATTGCAAAGACCATCCCAGTTCTATGCTTTGCCATCCGTTTGAAACTGTCCACGATGGCGTCCCACAGATCAGCCAAAAGCTTTTCCGTGACAATACATTTTGGAATTGTAAACAACACCTCAGTGAGGCTTGGACTTTAGCTATAAAAGAAACCACTATTTAATATGCATTCGGAAACAAAAGTATTCTAGACTTTCATGCCGATTAAACATCCAAGGCACCAGCTGGCTGTGGTTCACCGGTAGTTTCGAGGTCATACTCCTCATACTCACCGTCAGCAGCGAATCAGTCTCGGTGTGCGGTGCGGCATCACCGTGCCTGATTTTTTTCTCGTGACAGCAAAAAACATCCTGATGGGCTGTCCAACCATTCTGTAACAAAAACAATCCAAGAACAAAAAGAAGTCTAAGCCTATATCCTTGGGCTGTCCAACCCATTCAATCCAGTCCATTCACCGAAACTGAAAGTATTTCTGATCTTCATGGGTTCCTTAGCGATTGTTCTTCTCGTTACACGGGCTGTCCAGCCCTTCCAACCCTTTGGCTGTCCAACCCTTCTGTGTCTTCATTCCTTCGCCATGGCCATATTCTCCTTACAGGGTCCTTCAGCTCGTCGGCTCCTATGCGTGGCTCGGCCTCGGTCCTCTACACCCACAATCCATTCTGTAACAAAAACAATCCATGGGCTGTTCAACCCTTCTGCATCAAGTCCATTCCTCATCCGGGGTCCCCTCCTCAAAGTCCCTCCTTCATGCCTTTGTTCCACCCGATCATCTCGTCCTTGCTGGCTGTTGCTTCTGTGACCCCCCAAACTGCCTTCCTTCCTTACATCTGGGCTGTCCAACCCCTCAAACTCTTTCACATCCATGGGCTGTCCAACCCATTCAAAGAAGTCCAGAACCATAAGTGGCGGGTGTTCTCCCTCCAGATATTCTTGGGATCCCGGTCTGTCCAACCCCTCAAACTCTTTCACATCCATGGGCTGTCCAACCCATTCAAAGCAGTCCAGAATTCTCAAGCCACTGAGCCCATGGCACACGAGGCTCTTCCTCGTAGCTAAACCACAAGTGGCCGTCCTCGCTTCGGAGGAAGGACTGTCTTCCTATGTACGTGTACATTCCACATTGCCGGCATTGGTAAAGGAAATCTCTCGGATAGTTGCGGTTGATGGCCCTCCCTCTGGGCTGTCCAACCCATCAAACTCTTTCACATCCATGGGCTGTCCAATCCCTTCAATGCAGTCCAGAATTCTCGAGCCAGTCAGCCCATGGCTGTCCAACCCTCTCTGTAACAAAAACAATCCTTGGGCTGTCCAGCCCTTCTGTACCAAGACCATTGATGCGGCCAAGGTGCAGTGCAAAGGGCACGACGTGATTCTTGTCAGCGTCTTTGGAGAGGTTGCGGAAAAACGATTTTGAAGCTTGTATCCTGGGGTTGTCCCATTGCAACTGCTCCTTCCAAAAGTTTTCCACTCCATCCATGCCCAACACCTCCTCGAAGTTGCTGTCCTTGAGGGAGCCGATCCAGTCCTCCGGCAAAACAACAGGTACCTCTCCAGGGCATTCCGTCTCCGTTCCAGTAGGACTCTTGCCCTTCAGCGTGGACTTGATCATCCGGCACTCCGGAAACACCATGAAGGAACAGTCATTACAACCGATAGTTTGGCCAATAGCAAGTGATAGTTTGTTTTTTTCGGTACTTGATCATGTAGTCCTCTACAAAAATGAAGATTGTACACTCTTACTTGGTACCCAGTAAGAGTGGAACACCACCGAGAAGCTCAAAACCTCGATTTCCAGTCTATCTCTCTCATTGCTTTCACACATGTAGTCCTCAGATATGTGTGCATAAGATTTTACATTCTTACTTGGTACCAAGTAAGAATGGGAAATCGTAAATCTTAGGTTCGGCCTGCTTCTGGTCGTTATTGCCACTGTGTTTTGCAAGAATCGTTGGCAAATTTCAGAGGTGGTTGAAAGGAACCAAGAGCCTGATGCCCAGAGTTTTTTGGGCATGTGTGGGCCGAGGAGAGAACATGCTGACAAGCTTATATATATACATATATATATATATATATGTATATATATATATATATATTAATACACATACTACATGCATGCAAACACACCTGGCACATGGGTGGGTGTAGGCGAACAGCTGGAACCCGACATTTCGAAAACAACACAACCATGCCTGAATCTTTGTCCTGTTGGTCACACAGACACCATGAAATTCAGCTTGGAATGCCAGTTACTGCAGGCTTGTAAAAAGTGGAGCTCTCAGCCGATCGTCTTGGTAGGATTCTCACGGCATCTTGGCTATCCCCACAGACTTGCTCATATCAAGGGCCGTCAGCTGAGTCTTTTATGGTTATCATCAAGATTAATGAATAAACCTCAACCCGCTATTCATAAATCTTCCCGGGCCCACCTCAACTTCCCATCTGAAACCACCGAGAAGCCCTAAATTGCCCTAAACTTGACAGTAGAAACCCTAGCCTAGACCCGAGTACTACACTTTAAAGTCTACCACAGGCATCCTTTCAGGGCCTTGCAGGCAAGCTCGGTGACGAGATCCTTCTGGAAGAAGGCCGGGAGGGCTGGGACAGCACAGAATCATAGAGGCACTGGGATAGTGCACACAGACACATCAACAGGTGCTGTGATAGCACAGAAGACTCTAAGAAGGCGCTGGGACAGCGCACACATCAACTCAGGCGCTGTGATAGCGCAGAATTGAAGAAGGCACTGGGACAGTGCACACATCAATTCAGGCGCTGTGATAGCGCAAATATTTAGAGGTGCTGTGATAGCACAAACTTCCAAGAAACCCTTCCTCCCCCCCCCCCCCCCCCCCCCCCCCCCCCCCCCCCCCCCCCCCCCCCCCCCCCCCCCCCCCCCCCCCCCCCCCCCCCCCCCCCCCCCCCTCCTCCCCGCCCTCTCCCTGCCCCCCTCCCTCCCCCCCCTCCCTCGCACTTCTTCTTCCCTCTTCACTCCGCCACACACAGCAAGCATTTTTTCTTTTGAGGCTATGCCAGCATGAGCACGGTCAGCAGTGCAGAGCCCCGACCTCGGATGCAGCAGTTTCGATAGGAAGTTAGGATAGAACCATTCCAGAATTTGAACTTGGCAACACAGCATGATGTTCCACAGTCATGTGTCGGACATGCCAGTGGTTCTGAAGCAGAGTTTACCAGGACCATGACTGCAGATTCATGCCGGAGCCCAGGCCAGATCTCGATGAACTGTTGGGACCTCGGCAACCGCAGCTGTCAGCACATGCAAAGCTGAGTAATTCATTGTTGCTAGCAGCAGGTGGGCACACACATACACAATCTCGATCTCACTGACCGTGCTTGTTTCACTTTTCCAGCCGGCAGCAGAAGTCTTCGTCGCCATCACATCTAGCCCGCGAAAAAACTTCAGACCTCAGAATCCCACTCCCGAGCGACTTGTGGTTCAGTCAGTGTAGTGCGAGAACTACTGAGGTCCCTGCACTGGCGGTGACAACTTCGTCATGGCCTTGATTTGCAGTACACCCACTCCAGCTTAACCCCCAACTGTTGAAGCTTTTGCTTTAAGCTGAACATACATGTGTGCTGGGTGCATGTGCTAGGGTCCCTGCCCGTCACTGTGAGTCTGACTCAGAGCGCTTTCGTTTTGATCGGACCTTGTTGCAACATAACATACACCACTGACTTGATCTTCATGTATGCTTCTGAGTCTCCTGCATCTGATGACGACTCTGAGTCACTCTGTCTCGACACCTGGGCAGGCACCATCTAGACATCCAGTCTGTCTGAGCTTTCTGATTCAGGCAGCCGCCACTTCGGTGGTCGCGGATCGCTCGGAGGCCTGAGGGTGAGCAATGAAGTAGGACTGATACCCAATGGCAACTTGAGTGGGGCCACTGCATTTGCCGGTGACGTGGGTGATCGCTCCTCTGCTGCCTACAGATCAGGTTGTTGCAAGGCACTAATAAGCTACCATGGAGTGGGAGTAGAATGTATGGAGCCTCAGTCTTCATCTCCTTGGCATTGGAAAGAACTTTCAAAGCGTCTGACACCAAAGCCTGGCAGTGAAGTCTGAGTTGAGCAGTCGGTAATGCAAAAGCAAACATTGTGCAATTTCCTGATGCGTGTCTGGGGCCTGTGATTCTTTGATCTCATCCTGGAGGACTTGAATCTCTTCATCCTGCCAGATGCAAAAGCTGTCGGAGCCCCAATCAGTCATGTTGCTCGGCCTTCCGGGCCATCAGAGTGTTGCACCGCACCAGCATGTCGTTTTCCACCATGCGTGCAACTTCCTGACATAGCAAGGTGAACGAAGCATGTTAATATAGTTCAACTCGCGAACTAACAATGAATCCGGCCTTCCTAGCATGCTTCATGGCATGTGCTTCGAGTTTCCACCTGGCCTTGTTCTCCTAGCAGCACATCACAGTAACTGTGAAAGCAAGATCGTGTTCACTGCTTGCCTGGATTGCATGGAGATCTTTGTCCTTCTGCTGCAGCACTGCCTGTGACAGTTCTGCAACATATGCTAGATTGCATTCACTTTGTCTTGACCCGCCTGGGCTTCCTCGAGCTCTTTGTCCTTTTCGTCAGTGCACACCTGTCAAAATGAAATTCTTCAACATACGGTAGATTGTATGGACCCGGAATGCTTTCCTGGGCTGCATGGAGTTCCTTCTCTTTCGCCTTCAGGGAAGCCTGTGGACACTGTGACACTTCTGCATTGCATTCACTTTGTTTTGACCCGCCTGGGCTTCCTTCAGCTCTTTGTCCTTTTCGTCACTGCACGCCTGTCAAAATGAAATTATTCAACATACGGTAGATTGTATGGACCCGGAATGCTTTCCTGGGCTGCATGGACTTCCTTCTCTTTCGCCTTCAGGGAAGCCTGTGGACACTGTGACATTCTGCAGTGCACAACTTGCCAACAACGAACCCCTAATCGCCTCCAGGCTTGTGACCATCTTTTTGCAATCCTCAGAAAAGGGCTTGCAGGATGAATGGCCTGTGATTGTGCATGGCTACCATGCCTCAAGCTGCTTCTTAAGGTCGTCGTTCGACTTCAAGTGGGCCTGGCAAGAAACCACTTCAAGAATGAGCTTCAAACTGTGTGGAAACCGGGCAGTAAAGGCCTCCTCTGCGGACTTGGCATCCATGAGGTCCAGATTCAAGTTGCGCACTCGGCCCTGGAAACAAACAAGGCATTGGACACAAGTTTCACTTGCACAACACCAACACAAACTAGTGGCCTCCGCCATCTCGGCCCTCTCCTTATAGTCTTTGTTGATGCCCTGCCCAAGAAAAGGTTTGTTCTGGGGACCGCGAATGATGGGATTTCCCTGCCCGGCCCTGCCTGGCAAAGAGTCAGCTGGCGAACCATGTGGTCCGATTCGCTCTGAACACTCGCCAGCCGTGCTTTGAGATCCTTGATGTCTTTCAAAAGTGGAGCCCTGATCGCCTCACGCTCAGCCTGGGTCCGTGTCCTCTCCTGGGTTCCGTCCTCGAACCTGGCACGCAGGGCCATCCCGCCCTGCCTGCCCTTTGCCTGCACCGTCGTCCTGCTTCCACCACCTTTACCCTTTCCCACTTCTTCTCCTTGCTCCTCACCTTCATCCCAGGAGCCACCATAGCCGTAGTCCCAACCGTCCCAGCTCGACCCATACTCCCAGCTCGACGACCCGGCCCGCCCACGTCCGGACATGGCTTGTCAGCGAGGGCGAGGCTACTTGTTCCTATGTGCAACTGTGATGGCTTTAAACTTCTGCATATAGTTGACCATCGACGACAAGGGCCCAAGAACCTCACCGCTCGATGAAGCTGCCATGATCTTTGTAGTTCATGAACTCAGAAACCTTCTTGGGCCTTTGGTGTGCAGCACAGGCAGTGCATGTTGTTGTTGCCCAACAGAATCCACTTCAGTGATGCATCTTGACAAAACTATGCACTCTGAGGCCTGAACACTCTGATCTTCGGCTTTCATTGAAGGCTGGCCTGCCGGTTGAATCAATGTCTTTTCTACTTCGATATAGTCGCTGCATCTTCATGTGTGTGTGTGTGCGCTTTCACAGCGCCTGATGTCTTTCCGACAGAAAATAACATGCACCATGCGCTATCACAGCGCCAGAATGCTTAGCTGAGCTGTGATGTCTTTCCGACAGCAAATAACATGCACCATGCGCTATCACAGCGCCAGAAAGCTTAACTGACAGCCTACCCACCTTTGATGCAGGCAAGCCTTCTGGATGTCCATGATTTCCGCCAACTCCTCTGCAGTAGAATGTGGGGAAGGGAGGGTGGCTGCATTGTGTCTCGAAAAACGCCTGGGCGTCTCGAAATCATGGGTGGCGGTTCGAAAACTTAGGTTTACGACCCCCTGTTAATTATGTTGAAATCCCCTGCCCACATCGCAGTCCACCCCACCCTGTGAAGGACAGGCTTAGCTAATATTCTGGCTGCACATGCATAGCCCCAAAACAAACCAACAAAGCAACTAATGCATTCACAGCACACCCAGCACATGCAGATTACCTTCCCTGACACCTGTCACACATTTGTGCTTAACTTCTCCGTCAGACGTGAGCATCGAGCCATGGTGTGAGCCCCACGGTTGAGGGTGGTTCTTATCAGCTGTGGTCGGCCGAAAGTTGAGCTGCTTTTCTTTCTGTAGCCGAAACACTAGACAAGGCAAGGCAACAAGAGCCCGGTTCTTTCTGCACTTCCAGTGCCTGTCTGGGTACATTAGCTGCTGCGAGTCTGGCCTGCAGCAACATGTCATAGCCTTTATTTGCGGCCATGACTGTCGTGCTTCGAACATACTGGGAGTAAATTAGACGATGTGCACATGCCAGAAAGCATACAAACCTGAGAAGTTGAACTTGCCCTTTCCACCCGAGCCCTGGCAGAGGGCCTTAGCCTTCTAACATTTAAGAACATGCTAGCATCCTCCTTAAATGCTTCGGGGCTTTCGCCAGGACAGGGGCCTGGGGGCAAGCATGTTAGCACTACATGTGGCTGAGTTCCTTCGACATGCGCCTCACGGTTTGGACACTCAAGGTCTTCTTCCTCTTGAAGCCCAATGCAGCTGCGAACTTCACGGCCAGAGGACGCCACCCATAGCTGCCTTTCTCGCGCTGCTTGAGAAGGGACTTCAGGCGAGCCACCACTTTCTTGCTGGGTTTGAGTTTCTCCAGGATGGACTTGCGTCCATTGGCCTTGGGTGACCCACATTGATTGAGTCTGCTGCTGGTGGCACGCTTCGCACAGAGTCCCGAGTAAAGGCGATTGACAAGGATGTCTCGTTCCAGCTCAAAAAGTGAGAGCACAAGCTTCCGGGTGAACTTCTCCATGGGGCTTGCGTTGTGTATGAACAACCCGGGCAAGTCCTGGCACACGATTTTCACACCCTTCTTCTCTGCCATGTCGTGGATCTGCTCCCCGATCTCCGAACTCCTCTAAGTCTAGCTTGACAGGGCTCAACAGAGGTGCACGGACAGTTAGTTCCGAAAATACGAACCCAAGAACCAATAGAAAGGTTGTATTACATGACATGTTCCTGGCGATGGCTCTTGCGCTCTCGCAGTAGACTTCTGAGGCTGTTGTAAGTAGCTTCAAGAGCTTCTTCCGGGAGGTCAGTGGGGCAGCCCCACTGATACATTCCTGCACCTGTGCCATGCCTTTGCAGGACACTCCTGCTTTGACGAGAGCTGCTCTGGCTGCCTGGAACTGGCGAGGTGCACTGTCCTTGAAAGCTCAGGACTTCGGATTACTGTGTGAGTTTGTGGTGCTGCCGGCTTTTGGGTGGTGGGTTTCATCCTGGGTTTCATCGGGGAATCTGGGTGTCGGGTTTTATTTCATGAATCGGACAATAATTCCCTAGTTCGTACTACTTCAGGCGAACAGGAGCAATGAGGTAGGATTTGAGCAGTACTTGGTACCAAGTCCTTCTCAAATCCGGGGCCAAGTGTCAGGAGCCGATGTCAGAGCTTGGTTTCATTCTAGACTGATGAGGTTGTTATTGTTGACAGAAATTGGTACCAATTTCTGCAAAGATAACAGCGATACTCGGTTTCAGTTTCTTAGCTTGGGCTCATGAGCAGCTCCGCCTAGATGAAAAGCTTCGGCTGCATGATTTTCAGCATGCTTCTGTCGCTCATCCGACAGAAGTCTGAGGTGAAGCCCTTTTACTTGTGTCAGACACGGCCAGATGTGAAAGCCGATAATTCTCTCGCACTATTAAGAAGAGGGCTTTTTCTTGGAACCGCAGCAAACTTCACAAGACGAGGAAAAGAGACCACAACCGAAGGGCCCTAGCAAGCAATCTTCTCTCAGCACAAGATCGCTGTCAGCATTGGTCTTTGAGCTGGTTCGTGCGTACAGTGCAACTGTAGCCTTCTGAGTCTTCTTCTGCTTGGGCCCTGCGCTGGCCGGCACAGTCTTCTTTTTGGGACATGGCATGTTGAAGGATCTTCGAGTGCTACAGCACAGCTTGAGCTAGGATGATTGCGAGATGCAGCAAAGATGTTTCTTGCATGAGGTCCCAAGGGGAGGTTCGTCGGTGGCAGACAGCCCGAGCAGCTTTTGCCAGAGCAGGTGCCTCTTGATAGCAGGAGTTTGATTATCTAGCCACTCAACATTTGTCGGTGCAGACCAAGCAAACTGCTGACCTCTGTGAGTTCACTATGTTCGGCAGCCTCGGATTGGTGAGGGCAGCATCTTTGTTCTCGCACTGCCAGGTGATGGAGATGAAATGTGGTCCTGGCACAGGACAAGTCCCAAGGAAAACAGCACAGGCATGTCATTTTGTGATATTATATTGTGTTGCACTCGGTCCTGCCTTCTTTCTCAGACGCCTACTATGTGATCTCACACTAGCAGCACTTACACTCCAACTTTCCTTCTGCCTGGGCTCGAGCTGTTCTGGGCGCAGCTGTGCTGGGCCGTCCTTCAGTCGGGGGCTGAGAGCAGAAGTTGGGATGGCTTATTATGCTGCTCTAAGTCTAGGCAGAGCTAGTATCAAATTCATGTTCTTGGCATCCTCTTATGTTGTATGACTTTATGTTGTTCTTGCTTTAGCTCCGGAAAACCCATTCTGAAGCAATGTGCAGCTGTTGTTCGTTGCAGGGTCACAGAGAGCTCGTTGCAGGAAGCAGCTTTGTGTTGGACATGTGCATGCTGCGGTTATGGTTCGCATACATTCCTTGCTGCCTGTGGCATAGGACATTCCTTGCTGTGTGTGGCATAGGCAAAAGATCTCCGGTGCACTAATTACTGACAAGGACTTGAGAGCAACAGAGCAAGTCATAGACTTTAAAGCTCGGTTCTCGAACTCTGCCATGTCTTCTCGCCGAGTGCTGGAAGCTCTCCTCAGGGCTGCCACAGACAGAAGTCGCTCGCGGTCGCGTGACAGGCGACGAAGGAGGCGCGGCGACAGCAGGAGCAGGACCAGGAGCCGATCCAGGGGCCGGGACCGGGATGCTCTGGGGTCCACAAGCAACTGGCATCTGCGCAGAGAGGCCGGGAAGGGGTCTCTGCACAAAAGGGCATCATTTGGGTGACAGGTACAGGCTTCTTGTAACATGGAGGTTCTTAGCCCAGACCCCAGAAGGAAGCTGAACATCTGAAGAATCTATAGAAGAAGGTCACTTTCTGACATGTCCCTGCAGGTGCGGAACCTCTTGGGTGTCAGCCATGTGGTGACAGAGGCGAGCCTAGGCCAACGGCCCCTACCGGTGGGGAGGCAGCCGGCTGAGCACACTGCAGCTTGGGCATATGAGTCTGACGGGTCTTGGAAGGGCGGAAAGTCCAAGGGTGTGCCAGAGCATTACAGCTACGAGTTGATGGACTGGTCCTGGAAGGGCGGCGGAAAGTCCGCGGGTGGAAAGCCATCAGAGCACTACTTGGACTGGTCCTGGAAGGGTGGCGGAAAGTCCGCAGCCGGAAAGCCCTCGGAGCACCACGAGTTGGACTTGTCGTGGAAGGGCGGAAAGTCTGCAGCTGGAAAATGGGACCCAAGGTCCTGGGAAGGTAAAGGCTGCTGGGGCGGAGCAGGCTCCGTGTGGTGGGGTGGAGCCGGGCCGACAGTGACAGAGGTCTTCGACGAGGAGCCACAGTACAACTACGGACCGGGGCCGACGGTGACAGAGGTCTTCGATGAGCCACTGCCACACTACAGGGCGGGGCCAACGGTGACGGAGGTCTTCGATGAGCCACACTACGGGGCGGGGCCAAGGGTGACGGAGATCACGGAGGAGACCACACGCCCATCAGCAAGACGAGCGGCACAGATGGCTCCATTGCCACCACCGCCATTGCCTCCACCATCCTATCCTCACCCGAATGACGAGGCCCAGACGATTTCAGAAATGGCTAATTGTTGCCGCTTTTCTGACATCACCTTAAATAGTATAGGGTGCTGATTATTGGTGCAAAGGCTTGGCTTAGCTTATGCTGAACCACATTTTGGGGAGCACTCCATTGCAGGTGCCGAGCCATCCGAGTCCGCATGTGGAGCCGACTGCTGCATCTGCTAGCACTGGATCAGTGCCAGAGCCCGCAGAGGCTCCGCGTCGGCGAGCTCAGGCAGGAACTGTGAAAAGAACAATTTGTGTTAAATTCAGGGCTTGTGTATGCCAGACGGCCTGGTGAGTCTTGGCAGTAGGCTTGGTGTGCAGAATGAGGCCAACTCATGCCTTTCATGAACCCTGTAATCTAAACCTGACGCCCCCAAACCCAAAACTCATTGATCTGTCACCGCTCCTTGGACAGATTCCGCGGGCCCATCCACAGCCTTGGCATTCTGAGGAGTTCGTGGCTGCTTGCTGTGCAAAAAGCAAACCACAAAGCAAAGCGATGCCGAAGATTGGACATCAGCACACTTCCGACTCGAGTGATTTGAACTAGATGGGCATGGCATGGCATATGATTGCGACGGCAGCGAAAAAGAGTTTGGAGTGCGAGTGCCCCACAGTTCAAATTGCAGTGAGCCTTCCACCTGTCCGACCAACATTGATCTGATGCCTTCTGCCTGCTCCTGTGTGGCTTTGTCTTAGTGGATGCAAACAACTGCTGAGAAAGAGTGAGACAGAGCCAGCAACTGCCCGAGGTCCCACGACTGTGTGCCGAGGCGGGGGCAGCACCATGCTTGATCCTGAATTGCTCCTCAGTGCTGCATGTTTGTTGCTTAGTGTGGCCTTCCAGCGATCCGCAGTTGACAGTGAAAGCCTACAATGCAAAATCATCGAGACTTCATGGTACATGACAGGGTCAAGCACTCGGGGGCTCTTTAAATTTACTTCGTCTCTAGACAAGGCATGGTGTGTGTTGAACATTTATGTTTGGAGGCTCAACCTTCACTAGTCACACCTGTCGACACTACTTCCAAGAGGGAATGCTTGAACAGTGTGTCTTTCTGCATGAGTGCTCCTGCACGACATGTGCCAGCATCCACACTGTGGCAGGTCTTCTGGCCACCGAGCAGCCAGGCTTTGCCGAGAGCAAAGACATCAGATCTGTATAGATAATACATGAAGTCCCAGCATCAGCCCCTAGCATCTTCGACGTTTCATGCAGGGTCTACTTCCCCAGCTGAAGCGTTTGAAACCTCTGGGGCTTCTGTCGACATTCGGATCGCTTGACATTGAGAGGTAACCCACTTGTGCTGCAATGGGATTCGGATTGTGGCACTTACATCTTGCACCGGCTGAAGAAATCTAGCACAAGCTGCACAGTGATATGTGTTTTTTCCTAGGTCCTAGGTTCTCACATGCACATGTGTTTCCAGATGAGTCGTCAGCATCGTTTACATAGCCGGCCTGGACAGGGAACCCAAGCAGCTGTCCCCAATCGAGACATTAGAACTTGAAAACAAACTGCTGTTACAACTATGACAATATCACATTGTCCTAAACTGACAGGCATCCATGCAACATACAACAGTCAGACCCAGAAGTCAACATTCTATCTGCAGATAACATCAGACCTTTCTAAGACAAGACCCTCCAGACAGCACAGCGACCCAGAAACCTCTGAGCACCCAACACAGCCACCCCGGACACCAAGCCGCCCTGCCACAGGC
Organism: Symbiodinium sp. CCMP2592; assembly: GCA_905221615.1. Lineage (NCBI taxonomy): Eukaryota > Dinophyceae > Suessiales > Symbiodiniaceae > Symbiodinium > Symbiodinium sp. CCMP2592. The sequence goes on from CAJNDT010000434.1 coordinate 99,043, forward strand.
AATCAAGCAGGTTCTCCATTGTGACTCTGGCTGTGACATGACTGCAGCTGCACATCGTTTGCTTGACTGGCATGGATTTGGCATGTAGGAGTGGCAAGTTTGCGTGAACATCATCGGTTTCCTTCTTACATTGTCGGTGCTCCTTGGAGCAGGAGCCTCGTTGCCCCTTCATAGTCCAGAAGCATCTGTGTTCATTAACGGCATCCCCGGAGAATCTTCACTTGCCAGCAACCGAAGTGGAAGCCTGCACAAGCCGTTATTGCTCAGCTGACTCCACCCATGTGCAGTCAAGCCCGGGCCTCGTGACATTATGAGACCTTGAATACCCTCCCCCCAAAGCCCTCCAAGTTCTTCTAGGGTAGGCCTCCAAGAGCGCTCAGTGCAAAGTCCGGAATCTGCTAGTCGATGCAAGTCGATTGCCTTGAGATGTCAGAGAAATGCAAGTAAAACCATCATTCTCAGTACAGAGGCAGGGTAGTAGGGTCGGAAAGCGGCTGCACACCTGTCTTTAGCATTCAGCCAGAGATAAGCCATCGAACTAGGTCCTGTGGACTGCCGCCGAGTATGGAACTAAGTCCTCTGGAGTGCACCGAATATGTACATAGGATTGCATCAGCAACACTGGTGCCAAGTGCTCCTGCGACTAGTGTGATGAGCCAGAGTGAGGGCCCAGCTGCATTCTGGAAAGAAGAGGATTCCTTGCAGAAATTGGTACCAATTTCTGCAAGGAAAACAATGATTCTTAGCTAAAGATGTTCAGTACTCTTTGGCCCAGCTTGATTCTGGAAAGAACAGGATTCCTTGCCGACATTGGTACCAATTTCTGCAAGGAAAGCAACGATACTTACTTACCTAAGTAAGCCTCGGCTCAATGATCAGTTCTGCCTAGATGTGTAGCTTCGGCTACATGATGTTCAGTGCTCCCACATCGTGAATCTCACAAAAGCCTCAGGCCAAGCCCTTCATCTTGTCTGTCAGACATGGCAGGATGAGCAAGCAAACATTCTACTAAGACTTGGACACCCTGAACCGAAGCTAGCACCCCACCAGAGTGGCAGCAAATAGCCCATGACTCCCAGGGCAGACCATTTTTGCAGGACACGAGACTGAGACACTCCTGCATGGGTGGGGGCGGGGGGTTAGGATTAGGGCATTTGCTTTGTGCTTGCAGCGGAATTCAGGGGGAGGGGCGGTGGAGAGGGTGAAAAAATTCTTCGGGGATGGGGGTGCTCGGATGGTCTTCACTGAACTTCTTCTTTCTGAAAAGCAGCACTTCCTGAAGGGTGGCATGTAGCAACACAACACAGGGCTCTTCAACGGCCAACACCCGGTCTTGATGGTCCGGTTCTGTGTATCTCTCGACCGAACCCACCCCACCACAACCATGCCAAAAAATGCAGCATGATTTCTAGGACCAACAATTCATTTTCACGACACTCCCGTGTGCCTTGGGGGGGGCTCGGGGGCGGAAAAAGGCTTGGGGGCAGGGGGTCGGCATTCGGCACGAAGAAATGCTACACACACACACACACACACACACACACACACACACACACAATCCAACACCAGCCCAGAAAACAGTAGCATTGTTTTGTGGGGGATGGAAATGGGAAGAAGGATCGGTGCGGGGAGTAGGTCCATTTGGTTTTGAACTGGTTTCCTGGAACAGACCATCCTCCCAGCCATAAAACTGCAGAATGTTCAGGCATGCAGTGTAATATATTATATATTCTTTGTGTCGGATCTCATGCTGCTGCCATGATGAGCGGGTTAAGTATTACAGAGCTTTTATTTAATCCAGGAGCCCAATAATATCGATTGAGAATGTTCTCCAACAAAGACATGCGAGAGCAATCGTTCTTATCCAGATTTGAAGGCTTCTGAATTCTGACCAGAGCAAGATAAAGATAACACTGCTTCCAGTTTCGTGGGTTCTCCGGATTCTTGGGCACGGCCAGATTATTTTCAATCAAATTACTATTGAACAGGGCAGCTGGGGTGTGGGCAAGGTAGTCCAAGGTTTTAGTGTTGTTGTATGGCAAATTCTGTCGAAAGCTAGCAAAAAGTCTGGCAAACCTCACAGTTTCAAAGTTGATGGCCCGGACACGAAAGTCATGCCCTCATGTGTGGCCCCACTACTTGAAAGAACACTCCTGAGGACATACTTAGCTTGACTCTACTTTTCTTGAGTCACTACCACTGTCACTGTGTTAGGCTTCTCCTGCAGCAAGCTAAACCCGAGACATTTGCAAGGCCTCAATCAAAGCATGAATGAAAAGAACCACTGGAAAAATGGGGCCCTTTGGCTCACTCTGCATGGGCAATGTGTGTATATATATATATATATATATAGAGTCATATAGAGAGAGAGAGAGAGAGAGAGAGAGAGAGAGAGAGAGAGAGAGAGAGAGAGAGAGAGAGAGAGAGACAGACAGACAGAGAGAGAGAGAGAGAGAGAGAGACAGAAAACGAGCAAGAGAGAGAGAGAGAGAGAGAGAGAGACAGTGAGAGAGAGCCACTTTTTTATTATGTTGTGTTCTGCATTTCTGTTGGCTTTGGGTCTCCGGGCTGCCTTTTTCACATGAATCGTAAGAACAAAAAGGCTTGTGCTGGAGTGTTTCTCTGCCAGATGAAGTAAATAGCCCCGGAGCGGCCCCTTCCCGCCTTTGAATTTGGGCACTTAGAACCAATTGGCCTCAGTTGGGCTTGGGGCTGTGGGATAGTCTATTATTGACTTCACAATGGACTTGCTTGGAATTGGGGGTGTCCTATCTGGTTAACAAGACTCCCTGTTGCAGTGCCGACATAAGGGATAGCACATTGCATTCATTATTCTCCTTCCTCTGCAACAAAGGCTTGGTGCTGTGCACCATTACACTCCGGGCGGGTTGTTCTGACTTGAGGTTGTCAATATTGAATCCCCCCACCGTCTTGCAGCAAAACAGTTTTCGAAACCAATTGGCCATGTGACAGGCTCATCATGTGCAGCGGATGCTACCCCCCAAAAAAAAGGCATACTATGTATCTGTCGAACACACTAAAGACCCACATGCAGAGATCCATCCGGACCGGAGGGCTCCAGCATGACCCTCATGGATGAGCACTAAAACTGGAGAGTGTGGACATCATAATTCGATGTTCCCCGGTTCGTCACAAGAGGCGAACACCCAAACCCAGCAGCACTCTCGAAACCCGCCGCCCGGCTGGCAGCAGCATCACGACCCATTGCAAACAAGATATTGTGCTACATGCCAAAACATTCTGCAGTTTTGTACCTAAACCCAGCAGCACTCTCGAAACCCAGTGCCCGACTGGCAGCAGCATGAGGAGCCAACACAAAGAAGATGTTGTGCTACATGCCTGAACATTCTGCAGTTTTGTAGCCAAACCCAGCAGCACTCTCCAAACCCACCGCCAGGGCCAGGAGGGGGGACGGTCGGGCCGGTAATGACGGCATTAGTGAGGGGTGGGGCCGGTAATGACGTCATTAGTGAGGGGTCGGGCCGTTAATGACGTCATTAGCGGGGGGTCGGGCCGTTAATGACGTCATTAGCGGGGGGTCGGGCCGTTAATGACGTCATTAGTGGGGGGTCGGGCCACTAATGATGTCATTAGTGGGGGGTCGGGCCACTAATGATGTCATTAGTGGGGGGTCGGGCCGCTACTGACGTCATTAGCGGGGGGTCGGGCCACTAATGACGTCATTAGGGGGGGGGGCCTGCCCTAATGACGTCATTAGGGTGCCCCGCGGCCCGCAAATGACGTCATTTGTGCTCGGTGTCTTAATGCAGTCGGGACCTTTGGTGGCTACACCCCCCGTAGCGACCAAAGGCCCAGAGTCATTAGCAGGGCCTGGGCCAGATAATGAGTCTGGACCTTTGGTGGCTTTGGGGGGTGTAGCCACCAAAGGTCTCGAATTGCATTAGCGGCAGCCCAGGCCAGGTAATGACACTAGAACTTTGGTGGCTACACCCCCCGTAGCCACCAAAGCTTGAGGATCATCAGGGGCAGCAGGTGTCAGACCACACAAATCCAACAGAACACGTTGCCAGCATTTGCGGGCAACGTTGAGTTGCCTGCACCCCCCAGGGCCAACATAGGTCAGTCTACGTTATAGAGGCCCAACTTACATACGGCAGCAAGTGCTGTGGCGTTTGTTTGTTGGCCCGTCCTCGCGTGAACCAAGCAATGTTGGCTACAGGGCCTGTAACAAACACAGTTCGGAATGTAAATGCAACGGCAAAGTTCTGGTCGATTTACTGGGTTAATGCTAGAGATTCCAAGGACCATGGTGTCCACAGCTACAAGAAGCAAGGTGGAACATGTCATGAAGAAGCTCTTCGCTGTAGCCGACATCGAGGATGCAAACACTTGCTTGCATCCAATGGATTGGCTGGCATCTCTCCCAGACATGGCGAGCATGCTGGAGGAGCAGCAACTTCGTGTGCAGAATGTCTTGGCTGGGTCCGGTGGCTGGCGTCCTCCTGCTCATCAAGATGTGTACCCTCCTGGCATTGCTCCGGGAGAAGTCCTGGACCTGCTTCTGCCTACGTGGTTCCTCGGCTTTGGGGAGGCATCCGCTCTCCGTGGAAAGCCAAAGGCCATCAACATTCTCGAGACTGTTCGTAATTTCCTGGATGGAGTTTTCCAAAGTGCCAAGTATCCTCTCAGTGTGTATTTTCCAAGCACATGTGTGGTTGGGGACCCGATTGAGAAGTTCACTGTTTCTCATGCCGTCGGCATGACAAGGAGTGTGGCCACGAAGTGTGTCCTGGCACTCATCGAACAGGCAGGCTTGTCGGATGCTGAATTCGTCGAGTTTGTGCCCTTGATCAAGTCGTGCCTCTACATCAAGTGCACGTTCGAATCGTACTCGTCGGACGAAGACTTGCTGCAAAGGAGCATTCTCAGCAAGATGGTTGTAGCAGAATCAACACGACCTGATATCATCCAGCTCTTCCACAGCTTCTCGCTCAGTGTTGCCAAGCAAGGCCTCGTCTATTCGGCAGTGATCGATTCCAAGATCGCTGACTTCAATCGGCGATCCTCTGTGGATTCGGGTAGAATCTCTGACGCCGAGCGACAAATGCTCAAGTTACTCCCTTTGCAAGACAAGCGCTACCTCTCGGTGCTGAGCCAGCATTGGGACGCCTTCAAGGCAACGGAGAGTGCCATCCCACTGAGGACACTTGTGAAGTGGACGGACAGGGCATTGCCGGCAGACATGTCCATCGGGTCAGAATGGAAGTTGATACTCACTTGCAGTGCACTGAAGAACCTCACATTCCTCATGAGGCAAATTGCAATCTTCCTGCGATCCCTCAAGGAAGCAATGAACACTGCCAAGAAGTCCATCAACCTTGCCTTCCGAGCGCCAAAACTTCGTGATCCGAACCCACAGATCGGGTATGACATGTGCTGCCTGTGGTGTCACTTTGCCACTGACTTCGAAAAGATGTTGGGCCCCACTGTCTTCGCAAAGGCTGAGACACAGTTTCTGCGTGGGCAATTCGACCGAGAAATGACGGAGAAATGCAGAACATGTGATGCAAAGATCGTGGCAAAGGACTTCCGGTTCATTAGTGTGCTCATGGGTACGAACACCAATGTGCAGTCACTGCAAGTGGTGGCGGCCGCGGCAGAGTCGGAACTTGAGCAAGCTCGCCTGAAGGCGGTTACAGCACGGCTCGCCCAGGAAGAGCACTTGTGGCGGGAGTACTTGGATGCCATGAAACAATGGACTACGAAGAACAGTGCGGACCGAACAACTTTCCTGCTCCGGGAGAAGGATGACTTGGAAAAGGCCACGAAGGAGCTGGTGGATGGTTCAACTCCTGTGTACTTTCTTGACAATCCCGGGTTCCTGAGTACCACTGTGCAGTCAGCTGTGCACAAGTTCTCTGTGGCACCAGACCTGTTCCAAGTCATGGTCTGTGACCTCACGAAGCTGGGCTCGGCCTTCAGTAAGTACATTGTCCAGATTGGCACTGCTGTGTCCGAGTTTGTGAATGGCAACCCAAAGTTCACTTGTGGCCTTGTGTTTGCACCCAATTGTGCAGAGTGGGGGTCCGCTTACTCGGAAAAGAAGCTGAACGAGGCTGTGGCCACAGCCGAGACCCAATTGCGCACAGATGAGCTCCACATGTCCGTTCGCCGGGGCACTCTCACTTTTGCCGAATCCTCCATCCCGAACCACTCCCGACGCCGAGGGTTTCATGAGTTCTTCATGGTCGTTTCGGATGTCGAGGAATCCGGGCAGCTTGTTTCAGGATTCTCATCCTCGGCACTCTGGGTACGGACAACGGTTGCCGATGTGCCCCTGTTGAGCACCAGCGAGTACATTGTTCCCGATCCGTCCATGTTGCACTCCGGATCCGGCTTGTCGAAGTCGCAGCGACTCAAGCAGAGTATGTCAGGGCAGCAGCTTTGGCACAAACTCCTGCCACGACTCTGGCATGGGATGCCCACATCAGCATTGGCAAAGCCGGCTGTCTATGTAGACATACTGCCCTATGATTTGTCACTCACGAAGGCACTGCTTCACTTCAACACACAGCCCAAGTCTGTGTTGCCTCAGGGTAAGTTAGCCAGCATTGTTTGGGCCAAAGACGATAGTGGGACTGACCACCGCCGAGGGATGCAGCAGTGGCTGATTTCGGGAACCATGAACTACATGCAGAAGATGGTGGATGACAAGATCCTCACTCTGCCCGGCTACACGCCCAAGATCTACACAGCCATGAAGTCGCCGCAGTACAATGAGGAAGACTTTGTCATGACCATGCCTCTGGTTGAATGCGAAGGGCAGAAGGCTGCCCTGCCATTTCGGCAGGCTTGGCTAGACTCGCCGGATGGCCGCTTCAATGCATGCAAGATTCAGTTTGATGCAGTGGTGGCGGCGCACGACAAGGAGTTCAATGTCTCGGGTGTGCCATTCAAGGGCCAGAAGCGCATGGCTCCACTGGCAGATGAATCCGACCCAATGGAGGCATTGCTGGGCCTGGCCCCAGCCGCCGAAACCAAGGCTCAGTTGGAGAAGCCCCTGGTGGAGATCAGTGCAGCTGACATGGATTTGCTCATCGATGCCAAGAAGCAGCTGTGGTTGTTGGCCAAGAAAAGCACCATCATCAGCTGCAAAAAGCCCTTGCTGCTGCTTTGGGGTGAGTACATCAAGGACGATGTCTTGAAGAAGAGGCAGGAGGCCAACAACGCATGGCTCATGGAGTACAAGTTTGACTCCCCGGACATGAAAGCATTCCATTTCCATGAGCTGGGCAACGTGCCGGCATTCGAAGAGGGCCTCACCACCATCAAGAGCTTCCTCAAGTTCTTGGAGCAGCATGCCATCGTCCAGCCAAGTATGGCATGTCATGAAATCACCGTCGCTGAGGTGGGGATTCAGGGTTCAATGCCTCAGTGTGTCTTTCATGCAATGCCCCGCTATGCTAGGACAGCTACAAGATCAACATGACAAAGGAGTGCTGCTTTGAGAAGAAGCCTTTGCCAGCAAACCAAACCCCATCGGCCAACAACGGTGGCAGTCTGCTGTCTTTCAGTGGGACCGATCTGGGCCAACACTTGAAGCTTGTTCACAGGCTCAAGTATAATTTGACCGACAGCTCCAAGGGAATATTTCCCCAGAAGCCTGGGATTTTCCTGACACATGACATGAAAGTAGAGGCTGGCAAGTTGTACAGGTTGCCCCTCTCGTAGACATTGGACATTGTCTGGCTGACCGTTTGCATGAAGAGTAACTCTCTCAGACACTTGCAGTTCAATTGTTGCCTACTTCACAAGCAGAAGGAAAGCCAGCCCGGTACAGCAGGCAACAACAGGTTCACTGATTGGCCGGTCGGGCATTGGTTGCAGCAGGGTTCTGATTCAGAAAATTGCTTGGGTAATTTCTATGGGTGACCGGAAGTCTTTGCAACAACAGGCTGCCAGTGCCGACATTTTGCTTCCATCAGTGAAGAGTTGCCCAGATGAGATGTTCCGCGCCATGCTGCATGGCCATACTACTGCCTGAAGCCCGTGCATTGAAACGGAACCGAACGGATGCATGCAGGATGGCTGGCTTCACTGTTGTGCTGCAGTATTAGCAAGAATGCCGAGTCTGATTCATGAACATGTCAGATCCCTGTTCTTGCAAAGCCATCTGTGATTCGAGCTGCTGTGGTGTTGTGTGCTTCCAAGCGTCAAATGGCTGCTTTGTGGGTGGGATCTTCTGCCATTGAAGATACTGAGCAAAGTGCACACACATGTGTGCTTAGCTTGGATGAGCCGATGTTCCGGAGCCCTGTGAAGACGAAGGGTTTTGACGTCAAGCCGGAGATGAAGACTCCCAAGATCACAAAGTCTCTGACCCCGAAGAAAGGAAGTCCTGCAGGCAAAGCGGTGATCAAGACTCCCAAGAGCAAGACCCCGAAGAGCAAAAGCCCCACAGGCCCCAAAAGCAAGACGCCGAAGAGGACCCCAACAGCCAATGCCACACCCATGAAGGCGAGCCCGAGCCCTCAGAGCAAGACACTGAAGAGCTCCCCAAAGGCCACACCCATGAAGGCGAACCCGAGCCCTCAGAGCAAGACACCGAAGAGCTCCCCAAAGGCCACACCCATGAAGGCGAGCCCGAGCCCTCACAGCAAGACACCGAAGAGCTCCCCAAAGGCCACACCCATGAAGGCGAACCCCAAGAGCAAGGCCAAAGCCAAATCGGCCACCAAGAGCAAGAAGAAGGCTGACAAGACAGAGTCAAAGATCGTTGCGACTAAGCGGGTGCTGTTTCCTGAAGCCAAAGAAGCAACACCTGAAGGAAAAAATCGGGGCAAAGACAAGAAGCCCCGTGCCAAGAGAGGGGAAGCCCTGACATTCGCTGGACGGCGCCCGCCCATGAACGAACAGGGCCGTGACCTTTTCTTGTCGATCCGGGAGTGCTTCCAGGATGTTAAGAAGGCAGGGATCAAGGGGCCGAAGATGCAGGAGGTCTATCTGCTCTTCATGCAGGCGAAGATCAACTCGGAGGGTTTCAGCTTCGACGATGCCCACAATGCATTTCTGAGGAAGTTTCGGAATGATGTGTGAGCGAGTGTGGCAGCGACAGAGCCAGTCTGACACATCCGACTGGCATTATTGGACAAGTCGGCCAGCATGTGTATACGGCATGCTTTAGCATCATTTGTGTAGATTTCTCCAGGCACTTCGGCTGAGTCTGAGTGGTGTGTGCTTGTTTCCATGCAAATAATGGGTTGAATGCTGTACATCATAAAGCCATCGGCTCGGCCACACAGTCGAGAAATCGGTAGGGGTGATCCGAAGCTTTGTGCAGTCCATCAAGGAAGAAGGAGAGACATTCATTCTAGGTTGTAAGCCATACCATGCCTGTGGTTTTGGTTCAGGCAACAATATGCTTCATAGTACTCTCTCAGATTCATGTTTCGTCGTGTCTTGCACATATTGGCTTTATTTGTTTTCCATCGGGAGGACTGCAGGAGGCCAAGATCCTGACTTGTGCATGTGTGCTAACACACATGTACCCACAAGGCAAGTCTTAGACCTGACTTACCTTGCCAATCCAAGACTTTGAACGGGCAACATGGGGTCAGCTGCCAGGGTGCATCTTTATCATGGTGTCCAAGTATTATTGTCCGCATGGTTGCATGCCACATGTGTGTACCCGGATGTTCAGAGGCTCCAATTATCGTCGAGAAGTCAACATTCTATCTGCAGATAACATGAGACCTTTCTAAGACAAGACCCTCCAGACAGCACAGCGACCCAGAAACCTCTGAGCACCCAAGCCAGCTCCTACAATCCTTCTTGGGATGGATCACATGCGGCGCCAGGCACTCATATGGAGCAGAGACATTCACAGTGCTGGGCTCACCTTCGAGGACATGCTGCGCATAGCAGATGGAGTGCAACCGGAACTGGATGGATGCGAGATCTTTTCCGGTGCTGGTAACATCTATACTGCTATGCATTTGCGAGACTTGAAAGCCGAGAAGTACGACATCCTGGAGAACCCCTTAAACGACGCTCTGACCAACTTAGGTGCGACACGTGCCACAAGAATGGTGGCACGTGTCCGCCCTGGTGGGATGGCCTGGATTGCTTGTGATTGCGGCAGCTTCTGTCACCTCTACAGCCAGAGTGGCCGCTCGAAAAGCAACCCAGCTGGTGACGAGACGCGGTTTAAAGTGGAGCAGGGCAATTCCATGGCTCGACTGAGCATTCTGCTGTTTCTGTTGAGCTGGGTCCGTGGGGTTTTCCCCATCCTGGAGAACCCCCAGGCTAATTATTTCTGGAGTTATGAGCCCATCGCTCGCACTTTGTCTTACATGGCCGCCCATGTCACTGTCGCCATCTGCTGCCGCTGTCGCTTCGTTACAGCTCGGGAGAAGGAGAAGAAACCCTATAAGCTTGTTGGCACTGCAAGCTGGATGGGTGACTTAAACTTTCCGTGCAAGTGCAAGAAGGAGCACAAGAAGCTGCATACAAGGAAGGTGGATGCGCATGGAGTTGTGAAGACCACAGGGAAGGCGGCTGTGTTGAAAGCTTCGGGGGAATACCCCCTGAAGATGGCCAAGGCTATGGTGGCTGCATGGATGCTGCACTACCGGAAGCCTCAGCCCACCAGTGCCTCAGATGACGATTGGTGCCGAAATTTGGAGTGAGTTTTCAATGCTTGGACTTCGTCGGTGTGCCTTAATTAGTGCAGCTGTGGATCCACTGCTGCTGACGTTTCGAGGCATCAGAGTGCACATATGGAAAAGAATGGAATTGGAGAGGAACAGAGCAACGAGATTGTTTTAGCTTGTTTGCAGCTGTACTGTTGGATCATATCATCCACACACTCCAACCCTTTTCTTCTGCAATCTTTTTCAGTATCAGGGTATGCAGTGCTGCCAACTGTGTTTGAGAAGAAATGAAATCTAAAGGCTGGAGCTGAATGTTGGCGCAGCTGGCGGCAGAGAGACTTTCTTGTGTGTCATGAGAGCATTCGTTGATGCACCAGTGATCGAAACATCTGTACATCATGGATGAGGCATAATTGGGCATAATTAGTATAGAAGTGCTTGAATCCAACATGTCGGAGTCATGGATGACTTGTCCTTTGGAGGAGTCAGATTCTGCAACCCAGCCGTCTGAGAAACCGCCCCGGAAAAGGTTGAAGCCTGACACTTCTTGGATGAAGCCAAAGTTGGAAGACAGGCAGCCATCCCGGAGGGGACGGCAGCCGACTTCGTCTCAGATGCAGGTGAAGCCAGCAGAAGATGACTGGATGCAGCCTCCGGTGGATGATTGGATGCAGCCTCCGGTAGATGATTGGATGCAGCCTCCGGTCGATGAGGCAATGCCGCCGCCGTGTGTGCCAGAGGCAGCATCTTCACAGCCAGTTGTGACGGAGATCATGAACATATGCATGCCCTTGCTAAAGGTTCTGCCCAAAGAAAGAGATCACGACAACGTCTACAGTGCTCATGGGAAAGACATTGATAGGATCACACAAGCACTACGAGGCAAGTGCGGATGCAAGAAGAATTGCATGACGAAGTTCTCGGTGAAGCAGGTTAAGGTTTTGGCTTCTGCATGGCATGACCTTTCGACGGCCACACAGTACCAGGTTTTGTTCAACATGTTCAATGGTGAGAAGTGCAGTGAGCAGGTACGTGACATGGAGACCACAAATTCTGCAATGAAGCGGAAACAATGGCAGCTTGATGGTCGGGATGTCTGCTTCAGGGCTTTTTGCCGACTGCTGGGCCATTCCCCCACCACTGTACTGCGAATGATGCATGGGGATCCCGACCTTCGCAAAAGTGGTTTGGACAATATGCCAACTCGCCCCCGTCCACACCCTCAGCAGGACATTGTCCATCATTTCCTTATGGACCAGTACATGAGTGCTGCCGAAACATTGCCTGAGGTCATGCAAGGGGATGGCACAAGCTTTGCTGAGCAAGCATTGGACACAGATGGCTCACAATCTGCAGCTCCCTCGGAGACTTTCCAGAAGTCGTTTCTGTGGAACTTGGACACTTCAATCCCCGAGCGGGTTGTTGCACTTTTTGGCAAGGGTGATGGCAGAATGCAAGCGCCCCTCCGGTTTTTGCCACCAGGTCAGATATCTGACCTCTGGTATCAGTTTCTGGCTTGGTGTCAAGCCCAGCGTGCACAGCTGCAGCCACATGAACGTTCAGATTCCGATTCGCAGTTCCAGATCCCTTCATGGAGCACATTTATGCGTGTGTGGCACCAATACTGGTACAAGCAAGTGCTAGATTTCAGACAGAAATCATCTCATGCCGAATGCACTGTCTGCTGGGAGGCAAAACAGCTGCTGCACAGTCAGGGTTTACCTTTGCATGAACGTGTGCGCCATGCAGCTGCATGGCGTGCACACTTGGCCTGCCAGTATGCTGACAGGCTTCTCTACTATCACATCCGGTATGCATCCCGTGCAAAAGCTGGACTGCTGAGTCTTGTTTGTGACTCTATGGACAAGGCCAAATTTGCATACCCGAAGATGAACTACGATCGCCTTCCCAAATCAGTTGAGGGGCTTCATCGACCTCGCTTTGTGTTGACTGCTGCAATGTGCCATGGCCATTGCTTGGGCATCTTCGTCTCTGATGATGAGACCCGGCCAGTTGTGAACAAGATTGATGTCGTTGTGTGCCCCTGATGCCCCATGTTTCAGTGATTGTACTGTGTGTTCGATCTGTGAACCCAGGAGTCAGTCAAGCACGGAGCCGATCACTTGGTGGAAATCATCAACCGTGTTGTGCAGAAAATTTCCGAGAAGGGCGATCCACCAAGCCACTTGGTGCTGCAGTCAGATAATACTTGCAGCTTCTCGAAAAACTCGACTACCCACTTGTACTTTTCGTATCTGGTCGCAGCGGGAAAGATGCAGACTGTGACCGCAAACTACCTAGTTCGTGGTCACACTCACGAGGATATCGACGCTCTTTTTGCAGAGTTTCTACCGGTGCTGCGAAGGTCAAGTTTTGATTGTCTGCAGGATGTTCTAGACATCATGCAAGCCGCAATGCAGGCCCGAGCTGAAAACTGCGGCGAGGCACTTCTGGTGCAGGACAGCTCGGATATCCGTGCCTACGAAGACTGGCTGTCCACAATGGGAATCAAGCTATCCAGTGCATTCATGCCGAGGAAGCCAAAAGGACAAGATCATCTGCAGGACGTTCCTCATTCGTACATCTACAAAAGGCGAATGGACCTGACAGCTTTGGAGATGTCAAGACTTCCACGTGCAAGCAAAGAAGGTGATACCAAAGATGTGTTTGTAGTCTGCAAAAGCAGGATGCTGGACAAGGACACCCATCCTCCGGTCTTGGTTCTTCCACACAGTCGCCTCGGCAGACTTCCTCCTTTCCAGGACATTCCCCTGGTGCCGCGTCAAACCGTGTCCGACCAGAGGCGAAAGGATTTGATAAAGCTAGCAGGTGTGGTGGAGAGGGCGCCCTTCAGCCGGGGAGCCGGCTCTGATGCTCTGAAGAAGTTGGCATCAGGAAGTTATCAGCCGGAGAAGTCACCCCTGCCATGGTTTGAAGCCGCTGGCAGCATGCTTCCCCCGAGCATGTTGTCCAGGAATGAGCTGTTTCCTCATCTGCCAGAGGCAACATGGCCCATGATGGCAAAGTTTCGATGACCTGCCGGCCTCATGCAGAAAGTGTGTGTGTGTGTGTCGGTGCGAATGCAATGTGCGATTTGTGTAAACATTCTGGGGACATGCTATTCAAGTGACTTCCGCCCCATACAAGTGTTTAAGGCCTGGCTAGGATGGCTTGTGGCAAGCTCACAAATTTACTGGTAGAGCATGCTGTCTTATCATGGTGCATTGCTTCCCAGGAAGTAGACACACATGTTAAAGAGCTTCTGCAATGCTGTTGATCGAACATGCTTGGAACGAGAGCAGGGATAATTAACAGGGTGTCGTAAACCTAAGTTTTCGAACCGCCACCCATGATTTCGAGACGCCCAGGCGTTTTTCGAGACACAATGCAGCCACCCTCCCTTCCCCACATTCTACTGCAGAGGAGTTGCCGCAAATCATGGACATCCAGAAGGCTTGCCTGCATCAAAGGTGGGTAGTAGGCTGTCAGTTAAGCTTTCTGGCGCTGTGATAGCGCATGGTGCATGTTATTTGCTGTCGGAAAGAAATCACAGCTCAGCTAAGCATTCTGGCGCTGTGATAGCGCATGGTGCATCTTATTTTCTGTCGGAAAGACATCAGGCGCTGTGAAAGCGCACACACACATGAAGATGCAGCGACTATATCGAAGTAGAAAAGACACTGATTCAACCGGCAGGCCAGCCTTCAATGAAAGCCGAAGATCAGAGTGCTCAGGCCTCAGAGTGCATAGTTTTGTCAAGAAAGGTGCATCACTGAAGTGGATTCTGTTGGCGCAACAACATGCAGCAAGCACTGTCCTGTGCTGCACACCAAAGGCTCAAGAAGGTTTCTGAGTTCATGAACTACAAAGATCATGGCAGCTTCATCGAGCGGTGAGGTTCTTGGGCCCTTGTCATCGATGGTCAACTATATGCAGAAGTTTAAATCCATCACAGTTGCACATAGGAACAAGTAGCCTCGCCCTCGCTGACAAGCCATGTCCGGACGCGGGCAAGCCGGGTCGTCGAGCTGGGAGTATGGGTCGAGCTGGGACGGTTGGGACTACGGCTATGGTGGCTCCTGGGATGAAGGTGAGGAGCAAGGAGAAGAAGTGGGAAAGGGTAAAGGTGGTGGAAGGAGGACGACGGTGCAGGCAAAGGGCAGGCAGGGCGGGATGGCCCTGCGTGCCAGGTTCGAGGACGGAACCCAGGAGAGGACACGGACCCAGGCTGAGCGTGAGGCGATCAGGGCTCCGCTTTTGAGAGACATAAAGGATCTCAAAGCACGGCTGGCGACGGCTCAGTCCGAAGGGGATCATGCGGTCCGCGAGCTGACTCTGTGCCAGGCAGGGCCGGGCAGGGAAATCCTATCATTCGCGGTCCCCAGAACAAACCTTATCTTGGGCAGGGCTTCAACAAAGACTACAAGCAGAGGGCCGAGATGGCGGAGGCCACTAGTTTGTGTTGGTGTTGTGCAAGTGAAACTTGTGTCCAATGCCTTGCTTGTTTCCAGGGCCGACTGCGCCAAGCGAATCTGGACCTCATGGCGGCCAAGGCGGCAGAGGAGGCCTTTACTGCCCGGTTTCCACACAGTTTGAAGCTCATTCAGTTTGTGGTTCCTTCCAGGTCCTTGAAACTTCGAAAGCCGACTATAAAAAGCAGCTTGAGGCATGGTAGCCGTTCACAATCACAGGCCATTCTTCCTGCAAGCCCTTTTCTGAGGATTGCAAAACGATGGTCACAAGCCTGGAGGCGATTAGGGGTTCGTTGTTGGCAAGTTGTGCACTGCAGAAGTGTCACAGTGTCCACAGGCTTCCCTGACGGCGAAAGAGAAGGAACTCCATGCAGCCCAGGAAAGCATTCCGGGTCCATACAATCTACCGTATGTTGGAGAATTTCATTTTGACAGGCGTGCAGTGACGAAAAGGACAAAGAGCTGAAGGAAGCCCAGGCGGGTCAAGACAAAGTGAATGCAATGCAGAAGTGTCACAGTGTCCACATTCTTCCCTGAAGGCGAAAGAGAAGGAACTCCGTGCAGCCCAGGAAAGCATTCCGGGTCCATACAATCTACCGTATGTTGAAGAATTTCATTTTGACAGGCGTGCATCGACGAAAAAGACAAAGAGCTCAAGGAAGCCCAGGCGGGTCAAGACAAAGTGAATGCAATCTAGCATATGTTGCAGAACTGTCACAGGCAGCGCTGCAGCAGAAGGACAAAGATCTCCGTGCAATCCAGGCAAGCAGTGAACACGATCTTGCTTTCACAGTTACTGTGATGTGCTGCTAGGAGAACAAGGCCAAGTGGAAACTCGAAGCACATGCCATGAAGCATGCTAGGAAGGCCGGATTTATTGTTAGTTAGTGAGTTGGACTGCTTCGTTCACTTTGCTATGTCAGGAAGTTGCACGCATGGTGGAAAACGACATGCTGGTGCGGTGCAACACTCTGCTGGCCCGGAAGGCCGAGCAACATGACTGATTGGGGCTCCGACAGCTTTTGCATCTGGCAGGATGATGAGATTCAAGTCCTCCAGCATGAGATCAAAGAATCGCAGGCCCCAGACACACATCAGGAAATTGCACAATGTTTGCTTTTGCATTACCGACTGCTCAACTCAGACTTCACTGCCAGGCTTTGGTCTCAGACGCTTTGAAAGTTCTTTCCAATGCCAAGGAGATGAAGACTGAGGCTCCATACATTCTACTCCCACTCCATAGTAGCTTATGTGCCTTGCAACAACCTGATCTGTAGGCAGCAGAGGCAGAGGAGCCATCACCCACGTCACCGGCAAATGCAGTGGCCCCACTCAAGTTGGCATTGGGTATCAGTCCTACTTCATTGCTCACCCTCAGGCCTCCGAGCGATCCTCGACCACCGAAGTGGCGGCTGCCTGAATCAGAGAGCTCAGACAGACTGGATGTCTAGATGGTGCCTGCCCAGGCGTCGAGACAGAGTGACTCAGAGTCGTCAGACGCAGGAGACTCAGAAGCATACATGAAGATCAAGTCAGTGGTGTATGTTATGTTGCAACAAGGTCCGATCAAAACGAAAGCGCTCAGACTCACAGTGACAGGCAGGGACCCTAGCACATGCAGCCAGCACACGTGTATGTTCAGCTTGCCGCAAAAGCTTCAACAGTTGAGGGGTGTCCCGCAAATCAAGGCCATGACACGAAGTTTTCACTGCCAGTGCAGGGACCTCATTATGCGGTAGTTCTCACACGACACAGACTGAACAACAAGTTGCTCTGGAGTGGGATTCTGAGGTCTGTCAGCCGATTCACGAAGCTGCAGCTGCCGGCTGGCCGATTCACGAAGCTGCAGCTGCCGGCTGGAAAAGTCAAACAAGCACGGTCAGTGAGATCGAGATTGTGTAGGTGTGTATGTGTGTGTGCACCTGCTGCTAGCAACAACGAATTACTCAGCTTTGCATGTGCTATAAGCTGCGGTTGCCAAGGTCCCAGCAGTTCATCGAGATCTGGCCTGGGCTCCGACATGAATCTGCAGTCATGGTCCTGGTAAACTCTGCTTCAGAACCACTGGCATGTCCGACACATGACTGTGGAACATCATGCTGCATTGCCAAGTTCAAATTCTGGAATGGTTCTATCCTAACTTCGTATCGAAACTGCTGCATCCGAGGTCGGGGCTCTGCACTGCTGACCGTGCTGATGCTGGCATAGCCTCAGAAGAAATGCTGTGTTTGGCAAGCGGTGAAAAAGGGAGGGGAGGGGAGGGGAGGGGAGGGGAGAGGGGAGGGAGGGGTGGGAGGGGAGGGGGGAGGGAGGGGTGGGAGGGGAGGGGGAGGGGAGAGGGGAAGGGGAGGGGTGGGAGGGGAGGGGAGGGGAGGGGAGGGGAGGCTTGGAAATTATCGCAGCGCCTCTTTGCGCTATCACAGCGCCTGTTGCATCCGTGCTGTCACAGCACTTCTTTCTGCACTATCGCAGTGCCTCTTGTTTTTGCACTATCACAGTGCCTCTAAATTTGATTTGCGCTATCGCAGCGCCTGTTGTTGCTCCTCTGTGGTGCACTATCCCAGTGCCTGCATTGCTGTGTGCTGTCCTAGTGCTCCAGGCCTCTTCTTAGGACGAACTGGTTGCCGAGCTTACCTGCAGGTTCCTTCAGAGATGATGCCTGTGGTAGACTTTAGAGGTGTAGTACTAGGGTCTGGGCTAGGGTTTCTAGTTTCAAATTTAAGGCAATTTAGGGCTTTTGGGGGGTTTCAGGTGGGAAGTTGAGGTGGGCCCGGGGAGATTTATGAATAGTGGGAGGTCCTTAATCTTGATGGTTACCATGCCATGAAAATCCCTCAGCTGACGGCCCTTGACATGAGCAAATCTGTGGGGATGGCCAAGACGCCCTGGGAATCCTACCTTTAAGAGCTCCACTCTTTAGAAGCCTGCAGCAACTGGCATTCCAAGCTGAATTTCATGGTGTCTGTGTGACCAACAGGACAATGAAACAGGCATGGTTGTGTTGTTTTCGAAATGTCGGGTTCCAGCTGTTCGCCCACACCCACCCATGTGCCAGGTGTGTGTGCATGCATGTAGTATGTGTATTAATATATATATATATATATATATATTAGCTTGTCAGCATGTTCTCTCACAGGCCCAAAAAACTCTGGGCATCAGGCTCTTGGTTTCTTTCAACCACCTATGAAATTTGCCAACGATTCTTCCAAAACACAGTGGCAATAATGACCAGAAGCAGGCCGAACCT
>CAJNDT010000434.1:117495-211065 GCA_905221615.1 Symbiodinium sp. CCMP2592
ATTTAATGTAATTTAATTTAATTTGATTTAATTTAATTTAATTTAATTTGATTTAATTTAATTTAATTTAACTTAGTTAGTTCAATTTATTTAATTTAATTAAGTTTATTTAATGTATTTAATTTATTTAATTTATTTAATTTAATTTAGTTAGTTCAGTTTATTTAATTTAATTAAGTGTATTTAATGTATTTAATTTATTTATTTAATTTAATCTAACTTATTCAATTCAACTTATTTCATTGAATTAAGTTTATTTGATGTATTTAATTTGCTTAATTAACTTAATTTAATTTAATTTAATTTAGTTTATTTAGTTTATTTAATTTATTGATTCTATTTATTTAATTTAATTAATTTAATTTAATTCAATATATTTAATTTATTTAATTTATTGATTCTATTTATTTAATTTAATTAATTTAATTCAATATATTTAATTTATTCATTAAATTCATGCCACTTCATAAATATTCATATTTCTTCATATGATTTCATGGTTCTTCATGGTTCTTCATGGGTCTTCATGGCTCTTCATGGCTCTTCATGGCTCTTCATGGCTCTTCATGTTCCTTCATATGATTTCATGGATCTTCATGGTTATTCATATTTCTTCATATGATTTTGTGTGTGTTTTCTTTTTTTTTTGATTATTATAGATGTTTTCCGTTTACATGATGTCATAATGTATTGGATATATTTAATTTATTCCATGCAAATATTTTAACTTTTTCAATTACATTCACTCATGTACTTCATTAATAGTGTATCTAATTTAAGTGACGTCATATTCCATACAAATACTTTAATTACTTCATTTCCTTTGATTCATATACTTCATGAATAGTGTACCCAGTATCCAGTGACGTCACTGAATTCCATTTACAACATGTCATAATGTATTTAAAATATTTGATATATTCCATACAAATCCTTTAACTACTTCAATTACTTTGATTCATATACTTCATGAATAGTGTAACCAGTATCTATTTTAAGTGACGTCTTTGAATTCCTTTTACAGAATGTCATAATCTATTTTGAATATTTTGTTTATTTCATATACAAATACTTTAACTATTTCAATTACTTTTTATTCCTGTACTTCATTACTAGTGTATCTAGTCTAGTTGACATTATTGGGATTCCTAAGTAATAGGGTTCCTGAAGGGCTTTCCAACCCTTTTGGTTTTCAATGGGCGTCCACCTCTCGGGTTTGAGTTGCCGCTACTCATATTGAGTTCAGGCTTTATGCTGTCAATCCAGCCGGTCTTGCCAACCCTTTTGTGGTGGAGTACACTTTGGGGGTCAGAATCTATCGGGTTTTACTTGCCGGGACTTATGTATTATTGGCTTCAATGTTTTATGGGCTCAGGGTTATACATTTGGCTCCGGGCTTTCCAACCCCTCTTTCGGCTTTCATTTTCTCCACACGGAAGACCCACGGCGTCTGCAGCGTGGCTATCCACCCACCACGTGCGGAAGAAAAAGGGTTTTCATGGAGTGACACCTGAAAGTTTTCTGTAGCTGTCGTAGTAGTAGTAGTAGTAGTAGTCGTAGTTGCAGTAGCAGTAGATATCCGAATAGCAGTTGTTCCTAAGAGTCCTAGTGGTTACCAGTCCTATATCCACCAAACACAAACTTCCTATGGATCCAACAAACCCAAACTTTCGGGTGTCACTCCATTCCGGTGCAACATCCGGTAGAGTCCCTTTGTTTTCGACCGGCCACGAAACGAAGCACATGCACTGTCGACACAACCCTTGCTGTCCTCGCTTCGGAGGAAGGACTGTCTTCCTATGTACGTGTACCTTCCACATTGCCGGCATTGGTAAAGGAAATCTCTCGGATGGTCGCGGTTGATGGCCTGCACGGTGCGGGGCGACAGGCCCTCATCAGCCTCGACGATGGTTGGTCCTGGAGATTTTCATGTTCTCCTATTCTATACTCCGGGCTTTCCAACCCACTGTCAGGGCTTTCCAACCCACTGTCAGGGCTGTCCAACCCACTCTTTCAAACCAATCAACAAATATCCAGGCTACAATTTGGTTGTCACTGGAGTCCTCCAGTGCCATCGTCACCTGGGATGGGGTTCAGCGGTTTCGGGTTTTGGGCATGGGGTTCCAGCAAGACGAGACACGAAAGTAAAATAGGCTCACTTCAAGCCTACTGCGTGTTAGTTTTGGGCTTGGGGCTTTACCACACACAGTACCTAAAACAAACCAAATGTTCACTTCAACCCAAGGCTCCTTTTCCAGGTCCCTTGCCTTTGGCACCCTTTCCTCGGCTGAGTGCTCTGGGTGTTCACAAGGTTGGTTTAAGCACTAGAATTCTTTGTATAATCAAAAAGCTTCAATCCTAGA
Organism: Symbiodinium sp. CCMP2592; assembly: GCA_905221615.1. Lineage (NCBI taxonomy): Eukaryota > Dinophyceae > Suessiales > Symbiodiniaceae > Symbiodinium > Symbiodinium sp. CCMP2592. The sequence continues at coordinate 119,859 of CAJNDT010000434.1, forward strand.
GTCCATGAGTCCTAGGATCCTTTTCCTCCATCTCCACCGTTGCCTGTGGCACCCTGTCCACCGTCTGCGTTGCCCTGTCCTTGGCTGAGTGTTCTGGGTATGCATTAGGTTGTTTTCAGATAAGTAGAAGTATGGGTTCTAGAATTGGGTTTCGGGTTTGTGTTTTAAGCTTCAGGGCTACTAGGGTTTAAGGACAAACCCTTCCACAAGATTAGGTTATGAGATTAAAACCATGCCTAGAAACCATCTCCTGTGGATCCTGTGGATCCGCCGGTCCCATCATTCGGCCATCCTGGCCATCCTCGGTTTGGTTTGGCTATGTGTATTCAGTATCCATATCAGATAAGTAGAACTAAAGGTTCCGGGGTTTAGGCATAGCAGGCTTTTGGGTTTGTGGTTTAGGTTTTACGGTTCAAGGTTTAAATTAAGGGCTTATAAGGACAAACAAATCCCGGAAGAAAGGGTTTAAAAACCAAGCCTAGAAACCATATCCTCCGCCTCCCTGCTGCTGGTACGATCCTTGTCCCCATCCATGTCCTCGGTTCACATGCATGTATATGTATACATACTCCGTACTTAGAAAATGATATAATTGTCTATTGGGTTCCCGAAGCGGCTTTAATATAGGGTTTCGGGGTTTAGGGTTTAGGGGTTTAGGGGTTTAGGGGTTTAGGGTGGTTTAGGGTTTCGGGTACGTATAGGTCCAAGAATCCATATCCTGCGGATCCGCCGTCACCATAATGCCAGTTATTCCAGCTCTGCCCACCACCTCCTCCAGGGGTTTGCGGATATATGTATAGCTAGACAGGGGCTCCATTCGGTTGTTTTTAATTTCCAACCCAATTCAAAAAAACATGTGATCTGGTCCTTGCCATCCGCTGGATCCGCCGTCATCATACCAGTTATTCCAGCTTGACCCACCACCTCCTCCAGGGGTTTGCGGATAAATGTATAGCTAGACAGGGGCTCCATTCGGTTGTTTTTAATTTCCAAACCAATTCAATAAAACATGTGATCTGGTCCTTGCCATCCGCTGCTGGATCCGCCGTCACCATGCCAGTTATTCCAGCTTGACAGACCAGCTCCTCCAGGGGTTTGCGGATATATGTATAGCTAGACAGGGACTCCATTCGGTTGTTTTTACTTTCCAACCCAATTAAAAAAATGTGATCTATAATCACTGCCATCCTGCGGTTCCGCGGTAATTCGACCAGCTATTCCAGTCATCTCCTCCAGGGGTGTTCGTGGTTTGCAGATATATGTAAACCTCAATACAGACTTCATGCAGTTTCCACGAAATTATAAAAAAAAAAAAAAAACGGTCATTTGGTCCTTGGTCAGCTCCCTGTACTGCATCCGTCGTGTCCATGGGTCCTGTCAGTTTAAGATATAATAGTTCCCATTAGATTTCCAAACATCTCATCGGGTCCTGGTCCTTGCTGATCTTGCTGTGTTGGAGGCTGCGTGTCCATGGGTCCTGTCAGTTTTTACATTCCAAGAGATTTCAAAACAATTCATCCGGTCCTTGTTGTCCAACCTGAGCTTGCTGTGTTGGAGGCTGCGTGTCCATGGGTCCTGTCAGTTTTTACATTCCAAGAGATTTCAAAACAATTCATCCGGTCCTTGCTGTCCAACCTGAGCTTGCTGTGTTGGAGGCTGCGTGTCCATGGGTCCTGTCAGTTTTTACATTCCAAGAGATTTCAAAACAATTCATCCGGTCCTTGCTGTCCTTGCTGAGCTTGCTGTGTTGGAGGCTGCGTGTCCATGGGTCCTGTCAGTTTTTACATTCCAAGAGATTTCAAAACAATTCATCCGGTCCTTCCTGTCCTTGCTGAGCTTGCTGTGTTGGAGCCGGCGTGGCCACGGGTCCTGTCATCTAGGATGCCATGTGGTTCAACAAGAAAAGGGCTGACCAACCCACGATGTTTTTAAGATGCAGCCGGGCTTTCCAACCCCTTAAGCGTGAAAAAATGCTTTCCAACCCCGGTGTTCCCGGTCCTCCTCCACCGAACTGGCCTTGGGTCATGTTGGGCACGTTTCCGCCGGGGGTGAAGACCCCGAGCGAAGCACCTTTCCATGCAAGCAAAACAATCCTACAGAATTAGAGGGCTCTCCAACCCAAAATTTTGAGACTCCAACGATGGTTCCTCATCCTCCTGGTGTGGTTCTCCGACATGAGGTGGCCATCCGTCACGTATGCGTTGCAAAGCAAGCAATACGAGCCGTCGTCGGCACACCAGTTCCCACCGTAAGTGGGTCCTGGTGTAGGGTCTCCTTGTGCTATTCAACCCAGGCTATCCAACCCTTGCTGGCCTTGGCTCTCCAACCCTTCAAATGCTACAACAAAAACCCCCAGGAGGCCTCCTTGTCCTTGCCCTGGCCAGCCACCCCATTGATTGACCATCTGGGTCACACTCGGCCATGCTCCTCCAGGGAAGTTTGCGGTTGCGGGGTATTCATGCCATTGTTTTTCATTCCCGCGATCATTCAAAAACATGTCATCCGGTCCGTGCTGTGTGCCCGTTGGTGGAGGCTGCGGTGAAGCCTTCGAAGTCGTTTGCAAAGAGAGTCCTGTCATCTACGATATAAGTTATCTCATGTGGTTCAACAAGAAAAAGCTGTCCAACCCATGATGCTTTAAAGATGTAGCCGGGCTTTCCAACCTCGTAGGGTTTAGGGTTTAGGGGTTTAGGGGTTTAAGCGTGCAAAGCTGGGCTTTCCAACCCACATATGCAGACCTGGGTTGGACAGCCCATGATGGTTTGGGGTTTCGGAATGGTCCTGGTGGTATTCCTGCACAGGGTGCTGCTGGGTCCACGTGTCCTGTCAGGGGAGGGTTTAGGGTTTAGGGTTTAAGGGATTAGGGGTTTAGTTGTGCAAAGCTGGGCTTTCCAACCCACAAAAACACATATGCAAACCTGGGCGCTGGTCCTGCTGCGAGTGCTTCTGCCCATGGGTCCACGTGTCCTCCTGCCCCTGGGTCCACGTGTCCTGTCAGGGGGGGTTTAGGGTTTAGGGTTTAAGGGATTAGGGGTTTAGGGGTTTTGTTGTGCAAAGCTGGGCTTTCCAACCCACAAAAACACCTTTGCAAACCTGGGTGCTGGTCCTGGTGGGAGTGCTCCTGGGTCCACGGGTCCTGTCAGGGGAGGGTTTAGGGTATAGGGTTTAAGGGATTAGGGGTTTAGGGGTTTTGTTGTGCAAAGCTGGGCTTTCCAACCCACAAAAACACCTTTGCAAACCTGGGTGCTGGTCCTGCTGCGGGTGCTCCTGGGTCCACGGGTCCTGTCAGGGGAGGGTTTAGGGTATAGGGTTTAAGGGATTAGGGGTTTAGGGTTTTGTTGTGCAAAGCTTGGGCTTTCCAACCCACAAAAACACATATGCAAACGTGGGTTGGTCCTGCTGGTCCTGGTGCTGCGGGTGCTCCTGGGTCCATGGGTCCTGTCAGGGGAGGGTCTAGGGTTTAGGGGATTAGGGGTTTAGGGGTTTTGTTGTGCAAATCTGGGCTTTCCAACCCACATAGTCATAAATTATAGGGCTGTCCAACCCATCATGGTTTGGGGTTTCGGGATGGTCCTGGTGCTGCGTGAGGCTCCGGCGCTTGCTGGTCCATGGGTCCTGTCATCAGACATGCACTTCAGGGTTCAGGGTTTAGGGTCATCCGGGTGCGTGAGGCTGCTGTGCTGGCTGGTCCATGGCTCCTGTCCACATGCACTGTACCCATTATGGTTCAGCCTAGGGTTTAAAGTCATCCGGGTCCTCCGGCTCCGTCACCTCCTCCTTGCTGTGCCTGCTGGTCCATGGGTCCTGTCATCAGACATACACTTATATCAGGGTTCAGGGTTTAGGGTCATCCGGGTCCTGCGTGAGGCTGCTGTGCTGGCTGCTCCGTGGATCCTGTCCGCATAAACGACATGTCCTACCCATTATGGTTCAGGGTTCAGGGTTAAGGGCCTAGGGCTTAAGATCATCCGGGTCCTCGCACGGCTCCGTCACCTCCTCCTTGATGTGTATGCTTGTTCCTGGGTCCTGTCATCAGACATAAGATTTCAGGGTTCAGGGTTTAGGGTCATCCGGGTCCTGCTTGAGGCGGCGGTGGTGGCGGGTCCATGGATCCTGTCCACATACACTACATACGTCCTACCCATTATGGTTCAGGATTCAGGGTTAAGGGCCTAGGGTTTAAGGTCATCCGGGTCCTCGGCTGGCTCCGTCACCTCGTCCTTGCTGGTCCATCTGCTGCTCTGCTTGCTGGTCCATGGGTCCTGTCATCAGACATACATTGTCCTACTCATTCTATGGTTTAAGATTTCAGGGTTCAGGAATTAAGGTTTAGGGTCCTGTCAGGGTTCAGGGTTTAGGGTCGTCCGGGTCCTGGTTCTGCGTGAGGCGGCTGTGCTCCTTGGTCCATGGCCATGGGTCCTCTCAAGGGTCTCAGGCGTAAATGTTAATCCAGGGTGATGCTGCTGGTCCGGGGGTCCTGCCATCCAGCTTCTAATAATCTCATGGTTCAAAAAAATGCCGGGCTGTCCAACCCTTGATTCTTCATAGATGTAGCTGGGCTTCCCAACCCACATATTCAGATCGGGGCTATTATTGTCACGGTCCTCCATCTCCACCTCCGTGGGCCGTAGAACTCCTCGGGGACCATGTCCTGCAACAGTACCCCAAAAAGTTCTTGTACTGGGCTTCCCAACCCATTATATGCATCGGGTCCTGTCGGACGGTGGCGGTGGCAACTCTTGGTTCCACCATGGTGGTGGAGCACTGCGGGCCTGGTGGGTTTGGTACCACTCTTCGATGGCCCATTCCAGCCAGTTCCAGTACTCCAGGTCCGTGCCCGATTGGGTCCTGGCATAGACCAAGTCCTCAGGTGACGATACATCTTACATGGTAAAGTTCTTTCTATTACACATACTGTCAAAATCCTGCAAGAAAAAATCAACATCTTTTAAACTCGATCCAAGCTCCAGGTAGTTCCTGGCGGACTGGCAGTTCCCTTTCGGGATCCCAGTCCTCTCCGGAGGTACACCTCAGTTTAGTGATGGCGTGGCAGTCCAAGGGCTTTCCAACCCACATGCTTCAAACACCTTCCAAGATCTGGGCTGTCCAACCCTTCAAATAAATGCTGTCCAGGATCGCAGAGGCCCTCCAACCATTGGGCCCATGGCGTTCGAGGCTCTTCCTCGTAGCTAAACCACAGGTGGCGGGCATTTTCCCGCCATATGTTTTGCGGGACACCTCCGCTATCCTTCCCGTGGCGTCCGGGACCTTTACCAGACATGCTTGCAGCTCGAGCCGCTTAAGCAGCCGGCGCGATGCATCATTCACATCCATGGGCTTTCCAACCCCTTAAGCGTGAAAAAGCTGGGCTTTCCAACCCACATGTGTGCAGACCCGGGCTGTCCAACCCAATATGCTTTGGCTTATATAAGCGTGCAAAAGCTGGGCTTTCCAACCCACATATGCAGACCTGGGCTGTCCAACCCATGATGGTTTCGGGTTTGAGGGTTGAAGGTGTAACGATTTTTTGCGGTACATGGGGGGGGGGTGGGCGGGGGTAGCAATTTACTTTAAACATTTCGGGCTAGATATATATTATGAATTAATGGAAACTCACGGAATCCGAATGTTTGTTTCACACGGCAGGGCGATGAATACGGATGCCGCCATCCGTCCGATCACAGCTTGCTCAGCAAGCGTCTCTTCATGGTCCTAACCTCATCCAAGGTTGTGCCATTCCTGAGCTCCTTGAGCAACTTCTCGATCATTGTTCTGGCATCCTCGAGCTTCTTGGTCTGGACTTGAATGACCCTCGGTAGTTTTGAAGCAATCGTGGTGCTAAGCCCCTTTTCCAAGCTAGAAATCCTACAGGGCAGACTGGCAAACTGAACATGAAAAAGATGCACTCAAGTCCCAGCCGCTGTCTTCCATCAGGTCCAATCCTCAAAGCACTTGCAGCACGGCCCTTGTAATCCATGATGATCAACTTCTTCACCTGCTCCTGCCATGTACTGATACATGTTGGTTTAACCATAACAGCTATACATGCCTATCGCGGACAGGGATGTCCTTGGTCAAGCTTTGCATGGGCGGATACCGGCGTCTCTTCTTCTTTCCATCCTTGGCCTTGCCAGATCTAGCTTCTACGAGTTTAGGATTCAGTGTTTTATGTTTCTTAAACTGTCTCCATCCTAGCTTCTACGAGTTTAGGATACAGTGTTTTATGTTTCTTAAACTATCTCCATCCTCCTTCTTCTTCGTGGGCTCGACTTCCTTTGCGGCTGCCTTTCCTTTTTTCTTCGGGTCCTGGAAAGTTTAGGATTCAGGGTTTTCAAGCATTAGTTGTAAACCAAACAAACTGTTATGTCAATCCTGCTTCTTCGTGGGCTCGGCCTCCTTTGCGGCTGCCTTTCCTTTTGTCTTCAGATCCTGGAAAGTTTAGGATTCAGGGTTTTCAAGCATTGTAAACCAAACAAACTGGTTATTTCAGTCCTTAGAGCTCGGCTTCTTCATCACAAGCTCCTTCAAGTCTGCTTTCTTTGCAGGAACTGGCGAGCAGTCGTTGGCAGCCTGGCTGAAAGAGCCCTTCACGGTCGACGGGGTCTGCGGGGTCTGCGGGATCTCCAAGGCCTTGATTTTCTCCAAATAGTCCACCCCAGAGACACGTCGCTTGGGTGTCTGCGGGATGTCCTCTTCCTCCACTTTCTTTCTCTTTTTCTTGACATCTTCCACTTCCTCCTCCCTTTCCTCCTGCTCCTTTGCCTTCTCCTTGGAAGTCACACTTCCTTCATCGTTTCCTACAACCATGTTCCTTACCTTTGCGAGCAGGGCCTTCTCGTGATTCGTGAGTTTGGAAGAAGCCTCACGGTACCGCACTTCGTCTTTCATCCTGCGGGCATGGGTGAAGACTGTCATCAGCGTCTCGCTCGTCTTCCTGGCCCACTCTCCTTTTCCTAAATCATCTCCAAAATAACACACAACAAGCTGCAGGGCTTCCTTTATATCATTGAACTTGAACTGAAGGGACTCTTCAACCTCGTGGCAGGCGGTGATCAAGTCCAGGGCTTTGACCAGCCCCCGACCACTCGCTGCAGCGCTTCGTTGCAGGTGCCCGTAGGGCGACAACTCGAAGCTTCTTGCCATCCCTGCTTTCCTCACATACTCCTTCAAGGCTTCTCCCAATGTCTGCGAACACACATCCGCCTTTGGGAAGTTCCTTGGACCTCCTCGGCCCGGACCATTCTCCCGTTTGGGGGACATGGTTCCTACAGGTTTGCCTCTCGCTTGAACAGCTACACCTGCACAGAAAACCATACAATCAAATAAGCTTCCTTCCTGCATGTTCTACAAAATCCAGCATAGATCCTGGGCTGTCCAACCCACATAGACAGCGAACATCGACCTAGCCGTGATGAATCGGGGCACTATAACAAACGTGTTGCATGTGTTTCTCTGCATGTGCACATGCTTTAAACACCATACAATCAAATAAGCTTCCTTCCTGCATGTTCTACAAAATCCAGCATAGATCCTGGGCTGTCCAACCCACATAGACAGCGAACATCGACCTAGCCGTGATGAATCGGGGCACTAGAACAAACGTGTTGCATGTGTTTCTCTGCATGTGCACATATGCTTTAAACTTTAGCTAGATCATGCAATCCAGTAATTTCAATAGCAATAATTTCAAGAGAAAATCGACCATAAAATCAATAGAAAATCGCAAATAAAATCAATAGAAAATCACAAATAAAATCAATAGAGAATCACAAATAAAATCAATAGAAAATCCATTCTAAAATCAATCGAGGAGACAGTCGTGAAATCAATCGAGAATCCTGAAACTAGGCATGCATAAAATCAATAGAATGCAATGTCAGAAATCAATCGAACCCGACCCAACAACAGCATGCGATTCGATTGAAAAACACCAAAATCAATAGGGTTTTGAATTTTTGAAAAAATCAAGCGTTCGATTGAAAAAAATCAATATCGGATGCTCTGGGCTTAATTATCCTAAACCCTAAACCTTAAACCCAAACCCTAAACCCTAAGGCCCTAAAGCCTAAACCCCAAACCCTAAACCCTAAGCCCTAAGCCCTAAACCCTAAGCCCTAAGCCCTAAGCCCTGCAAGTGGTATGACTTGCAGGCACTTCAGTAGGTGGCTCCGGTCTGTTTCCTCGCACGCGACTGACAGTCACCCCTATGGCTCGTCGAAAGGAGCGTAAAGAGGTCCCCGGACTGCTCTAAGTCTCAGCTGGAAATGACTGCGATAGACATGATTCAATCACGTCTGAGCTCCTGAGTGTGATAACTCTTGCATCCCACCCAGTCCGTTGTGACCTGAGGACTCTTCTTGTACTTGGGGTTTGCTGTAGCTGCTGCTGCTGCTGTGGCTGTGTTGTGCGAGCGGCTCCATTCCCTCGGCTTTCCTTCGTCGAGCTGACCTCATCTGTTCATCCTCCACAATGCGCCACTGGTAGCCCATGCGGTAGAACAAGAATAACTCCTGGTTGCCGTTGGCCTTAGTGAGTGAATTGCTCAGTTGAGCTTCGGAGTGCACCCATCGCAACTGAACCTGAGTGTCCACTTGAGCTTGCTTCAACGACAGAAGTTCTATATTTGCCCGCTTCTCAGCACCCTTGATGCTGACCACCTCAGTCTGTAGTTTATCATAGACATTGCGTGAATCAGTGACAACGCAACCAGGGACCTGTCGAACTGCAGCACTCGGGTTCTTGACGTCTATGTTCCCATGCATGATCTCAGCCCATTGGAATCTAGCATAGAATAATTCGTCTTCGCCGTTTACTGCAGCAACAGTCTCAGCAGCCCCCGGGCTGCGACAGACTCTGTCTATCTTGTGTGATGACCAGGAAATTGGGGTCACTCGGCAAACTTCTCCTTGCAACATGCTAACTGGAGCAAGACCAATCAGCAAGCCCTGAGTACTGCCCCCGTCATGGCGATTCTGACTAGCAGCATCCACCCAGGCAAAGAGCCCCAGCTCCTGATCAGGAGAAAACCGATGTATGAGCATCTTGTGATCCCGTCGTTCCTTAGTGCGCTGAAGAAGCGTGTTGGCGCGTAGTAGCGTGGACACCGTGCTGGTGTTGGTCTCTGAGAGTAGTAGGCCCACCTCAGAGGAAACGTGGGGGGCAACTTGTTGCCCGTGCCAGCTCAGGGCTCCGAGGAGTCCACGAAGTTGGGATTTCTCCCACCCTGTCGTGGAACTGTTCAAGTCCCGACGTCGATTACTGTTCACGGGTATCTCGGGAATCTCCTCAACGTAGCTAGGTTGGGAAAGCTCAAAGCCGGACTCTGTTTTCTGTACTCTCACACCGCACTGTACAAAGCCGTTCTTCTCCCATTCGCCCCATTTGAAGCGTTCTCTGATCTGCTGTATAATGGCTTGCCACCCAGGGTCATCTGTACCTCCGGTAAACAGGAAATCATCTACGTGTCCGGAGATGCCGCCTCTGACCTTACCTTGGGGCCTCCATATCCAGGCGCATGCATCGGACCACAAGCGCTCCAACCCAAGTGACTCCAAGAACTCGCTGACTGTACGATACCACTCCAATGGTGCGTCAACTAGTCCGTAACAAGCTTTGCGAAGTCGTGTCACTGATCCGGCTGGTATCTTCATCTGTTGGCAGATTTCTGGACAGGGTATGCAGAACAGTTCGGAAGGGTAATCTCGTCCCTGTAGGAAAGAGCCAGAGACGTCTCCCTTAAAGACGTCCCAGCCGTAGTTCGCCGCTACTTGTAGTATGTACTGACGGGTCTGCCTCGTCATAACCGGTGCCGTGGTGGACCGGTGTTCATAGCTCGGGTCTTGATACCCGAGCAGCACTGCTCTCGCCTTTGGGCGGCGACTGCCGTCCTCCTTTGTCTTCCAGGTCAGGATCCAACGCATGCCAACTGCCTGCTCCTTGGCCGGCTGCAAGTGGCGGGGCAGGGACTGAAACGCCTCGGCTGCAATATAATTCCGGACCTCCACCATCTTGGCCTCTTGGAAAGCCTGGTACTCTTCGCTGGTGAGCCTTTTCTCGGAAACTTCTGCGGCCTGGCGCCGCATAGCACCCACGAAGTAGGCTCCCAGGTCCTTGGTGGCATGGTTCCACTGGTGACTCGAGGTAGGTAGGTCAATGGCGACCTCCACGGCCGCTTGTCCATCTTGCCAGTAGGCTGTCTCTTGTTGGGGCCAGGATGTCTCAGCCACGGTCTGATACCAACATTCTGCGAACTTGTTCTCGTCGATTTGCCTCCGTGGCTTTGGTGCGTGTCTTGCTGGTCGGGAAGGTGCGGAAGGCGTTGGTGCGTCCTCCTCATCCCAGTTAGCGTCTTGTGGCACCTCAGGGCCCGATCGCTTTCCTCGGAATCTGAATCGAGGCGGTGGTGTCTCGAAGTCGGGATCCTGAGCTCTTCGCCATTCTCCCGCACTGGGAGCCTCTCCCGTCAGATCTTGATACTGATTTCCGCCGAGCTCTTCGGCCAAGCGGGTGTAGGTCCATGGGGTAGGCTCTTCACCGTGCTCCTTGGCCAGTGATTCTAGGAACTCCTCGCGCTCTGAGGCGTGTCGGAGTTGCTCCACGCTGCACTTAATCAGCTGCCGTCCTCGCACGCACCAGACATTACTTCCTGGTTTCAGAAGCCCGTCATCCTGTCGGGCCTCCACTGCTAAGACGCGAGCTGGTCCTAAGAATCTGCCAGTCTTGGCACCCGGTCGGGTGCGCCCTTGGCCGGACTCTTGTGACCTCCAGAAGTAGATCAGGTCACCTGGACTGTAATCAGCTTGGGGCCGCGGTCGTGAGTTGAGCGCTCTACTCACCCGCTGCTGCGCGTGCCACTCTGCGTGGGCCTTCTCAGCCTCTGCTCGAAGCCGGGCGGAAGCAGCAAACTCCTCTGAAGAGTTTTCCACTATCTGATCATCTGGAACATTGAGGGTCGAGGTCACAAACCTGCCGGTGGTGTCAGGTGCTCTTCCAAACGCATGTTGCACTGGCGAGAACCCTCTAATATGGTCCCTATGATTGAACACTGTATCGGCCATTGCAAGCACAGCTTCCGCACTAGCTCGGGATCGTCAGCACAGAGTCTATCCAGCACATGTTTGGTTCCCTGCACAGCTTGCTCACAGACTCCTATCTTCCAATGCGCATCAGCAGGAATGTTCTCTAGGTAGATATTCTCAGTATCACAGAACTGCATCAGTTCCTGGCTTCGCAGTGCCCCTGCGGGATCTACCCTAAGAGTACGTGGAAGACCGAAGTATTGACCCCATCCCTCCCGGATGAATTGCACGCAGGTTGCCGTGTTTGGTTGTTGTTTTGACCCTCGACTCAAGATCTTAGACACTCGAAATCGGGAACCCTCGTCAATCAACATCAAGAACTGTACATGTTCTCCTGTGGAGGGGTGTCTCCAATGGCCTAGGTCCGCGGTAAGAGTGTGCCACTTGGGGGGTAGGACCTCCAAGGATGCAAGATGCCGGGGTTGAATCCGGCTTCGCTCTTGGCACACTGAACACTTGAAATCCCTTGCCAACTGTAACACGGTTTCGCTCGCATTCCTTCGTTTCAGAATATCCACAAGAGACTTCACACTTCCATGTCCCGTAGCAGCATGAAGTCGATACAACTGTCGCTTGATCCTAGCCTGTTCGGTGGTTTCGCGGGGTGCTCGTGAGGGACTTGAGGCTTGTGGGTTCTCTCCTACGAGGGCCTCTTCTGGAACCTCTCCGGTCGAGGGTCTCGGGCCTCTACGGGGAGGTAACCTAAAACCGCAAGCACGCAACTCTCTTCGCTGGTTGGGGCTGAGGTAAGGATGCCCTCTACTCACAAAAGTGCAAACCGTATTCCTCGTCCCTTCCCAGGCTTCAGCACCGTGCCAAACCTTTGGTGAAAACCGAGCGGCCTGGTGATGTACGTCGTAGAGCTGGCCCCACCGTAGCTCCCCATTGGGCAACTCCTTGCGACACAGCTGTTGTGGCCGCTTCGGGCGGCTGGCTTCCTAGGTTTTCCACCCAAAGCCTACCGCCCTTGTACTGACTCACTCCTATCAACACGTTGTCGTAGCTTTCGTCATTGTGCACATCTCGATGAAGGCAACATCTTTGGTCCAGATTCACCACTAAAGACGTCGCGGGGCTATAGTCAGGGTTCCAGTGGTACAAGTACTCCAACAAGTACCTAATCACCTGGGATAATTGTCGGGTCTTGTTAGTCACGCCGTAATGGTTGCCATGGGAGTACATGCCGAAGGTGAGGTACCTATGGGGATCCAGCTTCGTGGTTTCCTCGCCAGCTTCGTGCTTGGGGTCGTTGGGTCCTACCGGAAACATCTTCAACAGTTTTTCGCAGGCCTCATGCTTGTAGTTACTTTCCTTTCGTAACCTACCAGCTTCTTCTTCAAGACCATGTATCTCGCTTTGACTGAACATGACCGACTCTCCTACCGACTCGCTGGGGGCCTCGGAATCTAAAGGACACTCCACCAAACACTCCGCGCATCGTCTCGGTCTTTGGGGTAAGCTCACTTCCTTACACATGCAACAGCAACCCTCTCCGAACTGTTTTGGCAACAGGCTGCGCCCTTGACTCTCTTGCATGGTCCAGTTCCTGAAGAATCGCCTTTGCCGCACGACGTGTATACTCGGGTGTGTACTTACTACTGGGCATGAACGACGTGCCTTCACAACGACCATGTTTGTAGTGCTTCGGGCAATGGCATGACAATTGAAGGTTATCGGCCAACTTCTTGTGAGTCGTCAAGACTTTCCATCCCTTCTGAAGCAGGGGTCCATCAGCAACCGATCTTAAACCAACTCTACAGCCCTTGGTAATCGCCGTCCATAACCCGTACTTACTCTGAAGTTGCTGAAAAATCGGAATCCTCCAAGCCTGGCACCTCTCTGGCATCTCGACAGTAACATGAATACCCCGCTGAACACAGGCATGGAAAATCACACTGGTGCCCACGTAAGCCCGCATGGCTGCCTCACGCTTCTTACGAAGCTCGATCTCCTGTTGTTCGTCCCTACGACTAGCATTCAGAAGAGAACAGTAAGGGCCACTAGGTGGAACTAGCCAGACATGCGAGGGCTGGTTGTGCTCCAATCGCTGCAACACTTCTCGAACACCAGCATCCTTACTGAGATCAGCACCATTCCAAGGTCCACACCGTGTTGCGGCGAGAGAGTCGTGTGTGAGACTCTGTATGGCCGTGGTCAGACTACTATCGGGGAAATCGCTCACCTCTAAAAGCCGCATCCTCTGACTCGTGACCAAATCCTGAAATATCCCTGGAAAAACACTCCAAGCAGTCTCTTCTAGGTTCCGGGCCTGGCTAAGTTGCTGACTGAGCTGTTGGGACGCGCTAAGACGCGGGCTTCCTGAGGTCTCAGACTGGCTCATTTCGTCTTCGGCGGAAGGTTCCCACCCTTCTGCACTGTGATCATGGCGAACGAGCCGTCGGTCTCGTCGCCCGGCTCCATCTCCTTGTCCTTCTCGGTGTCCTTGCCTTTCTTGCGTGCTGGGGCACGCTCGTCCTTGAGATTCTGGACTTCCGTCTGGAGGTCCTTGATGATTGCGGTCATCGCCTCGATTCGCTCGTCCTTGTTCTCGGTCACCAAGGAAGTCGACGATGCCGAGCTGTAGCCCGCCTTGTGGAGTAGCCCGAGCAAGGGACTCTTCTTCGTCTCCGTCTCGGTAGGTAGCTGTAGTTCCTCGGCATCCCGGATCTGGATCCAGCGGGCGAGGCGCCTCAACCGATAGGCGCTCAGCTCCTGTCGCTCTGTGGCTGTTCGCACCACCCATCGACAGTAGTCCTGTTGCTGGTCGTACAGGTCGCCGTAGGTCAGGAGGCCGAACTTCCCGAAGGACACCAGGTCGCGGAAGTCCCCCTCGGTGAGCTCCAAGACCTTCTTGAGTCCCTCCATCTGGATGCGGTTCACTGTGTAGGACTCCAAGTTGGTCATTCGTAGTTCGTTCTCGCAGAACTCGATGAGGTCTTTCTTGCGGCGATTGGCTGCCGCATTCAACTTCTTGGTGAGGGCCTGTGCCGGGGAGATGGCCGCCACCTTGCTCTTGACGTTCTTGGCCATGTCCTCGCCCGTCAGCTCTTCCAAGCGGACACGGATTTCCGCCTTGGTCCACCTCGATGGAACGGCCTCTCCCAACTGGGTCAAGGCTGCTCGTAGCTCTCCCAAGGTCAGATCGGCCATGATCGTCACCGTCGGGCTGAGATGGCGAGGATGGAGACACTGCTGTTTGCTCGGAAGCTGCTGCTGGGGAGGAAACAACATGCACCGCAAAACTTTCATCTGGGTCCTCATGGTCACAACAGAGTGCATTATCTACGCTCGGACAGCTAGGATTGGCTGTCGGCATCCCTTGTCTTGAAAGGTTCTCAAGTCCCTTCCCTTTTCCGTCAAGACTCGGATCGGGAAGGAGTTGTCCCTAGGACTCGGCTAGCGTGGGTTCTTCAAACCTCGTCTTCTTACATACACTAGCTTGGGTCAAAACTGGAGGCTGACTGGTGGCCTCTGGCTGTACACTCGCAGAACTACAGTATGACTGAAGCGAAGGAACTGGCTGGGTCGCATTCACGGCTCCTTGTAGGATGTCCCCGGTCAGCGGGAGAAGAAGATGTCCACTGCTGGAGCTCTCCAGCGAGAGAATCTTGGTCGCGTCCACATTGCGAAACACGATGCTGTCCGTTGAGAAATCCAGTAGAGCGCCTAGCGCTCTGGGAGCTGTGATGCTCAGTAGCACTGGTGCTGTTCCTTTGTCCAGAGCATGGATCTTGACGACTCCGGGTCTGCCTCCCGCGCTCACCTTGAGGTGCAAGGTTGAAATGCACTTGTCCTCAGATGAATTGCCAAACCCAAAGAGGGGAGCGTCGTTGGTGTCCACCTGTTGAACACCATGGGCACTCTGGCGAATGATATTCTCCAGTGCCGTCACAGATCCAAGCGACTTGGTTGCTCCACAGTCGATGACGGCCTTTCCTTCAAAGACTGCGTCCATGGTGCTGGGCTTCTGGTCCTCGTGATCGTGCGCCTGGAGAGCTGACTCCGCCTCGATCTCATCACTCTGAGCGAAACAGACGAACGGGGCGGACTCCTTCTTGGTGCTCTGTGGGGTGGAGGACCGACACTCTGCTGTCCGATGTCCTGTTTTCCCACATTTCAAGCACACATTGGCATCGTCTCTTCCCGTCCCTGCTGGCCGGTGAGAGTAGGAGCCACTGGAACGATAATACTGACGACTCTGCTTCACCTGCTTCTGCCGCTCTCTGACTCCTCGCAAGGTCCTCCGAGCATGCTGGAGCGTGGCCAATGCTTCCTGAGCCTCTTGTTCGGTTTCGCTCCACATGGCCCAGCCCTCTGCGGTCAGTTCAGCCTCGGCGTTGAAGGACTCGCCGAAGTCTGCTGGGATCTCATCGTCGCCTTCGTCGCCTTCCTCACCCCAGAAACCATGATGCTTTCTCTGGGAGTCGCGCTTCTTGAGGTCGACGTCCGAGAACTGGTTTCGGAGCTCCTGTGCGACACGCTGCAGCGACATGTCCCCTTGGGCCGCCACGATCACTGAATTCCTTTCGGAAGTTTCCAAGCCGGCATCCTGAAGCAGCATCCAAGCTTGAACAAACTCTGGGATCAGTTCGGGAAGGCGACCCACGCCTTTCCACGAGGCGCCGCCGTCCGATCCCCAGCCCCATTGATTGTTCGAGCTCCAGCTCCATCCGTAATAGCCTTGTTGCCAGCTGCCCTGCCAGCTCTGGTCCGACCACGTCTGTTCACTGCCGGCCTCGTCGGCCGTCTCGCCGGTCGGGGCCGCCGCCTGGAAGTCGGTCTCGTTGATCTCATTGCCTGTTCCGCTGCTCCAGCCTCCACTGGGCCAGGACTCGTTGCTCATGCGACGCCCTTGCCGTGGTGCCCAGTGATAGGCACCGGTAGCTGATGCCCCTTCGTGGTGGGGCTTCACCCGACTCATCGCTTGCTGAGCTCTGACGTAGAGCTCACACTTCC
The DNA here is from genome assembly GCA_905221615.1 of Symbiodinium sp. CCMP2592. NCBI lineage: Eukaryota > Dinophyceae > Suessiales > Symbiodiniaceae > Symbiodinium > Symbiodinium sp. CCMP2592. The sequence continues at coordinate 135,893 of CAJNDT010000434.1, forward strand.
GGCTGATGTAGTCCCCCATCAGCTCTCCTTGGCGTCGCCTGGAGTTCTTGAAGTAGCGAGCTAAGAGTTCGGTTAGCTCTGGCACCTGGGGCTTCCCCAGGCATCGTCGCAGGTGGTCCAAGAGATGTTGAACGCCACCATTGTACGAGACCCACTCGGGACTCTGTCCCACGATCAGCCGCCGGGCGGATCCTTGTAGTTCTGAAAGTAGCCGTGGGGCCACCAAGTACCTTTTATGGTACGGCGTCGTCTGCTCATACAGAATGGCTGCCTCATGGTAGGCCTGAAAACTGTCTGCAGATCCGTCCCATACTGGTACTCCGTCGCGGCCCTTGGTAGAGCCACTGCCACTTACTTCTCCTGCCATCCACTTGTATTCTTGTCGTGAGCCCGGGCCGACGACAAGCCTTGGTCCCTGGATCGATGAGCCACTAGGGCTCCGCTACCATGCAAGTGGTATGACTTGCAGGCACTTCAGTACGTGGCTCCGGTCTGTTTCCTCGCACGCGACTGACAGTCACCCCTATGGCTCGTCGAAAGGAGCGTAAAGAGGTCCCCGGACTGCTCTAAGTCTCAGCTGGAAATGACTGCGATAGACATGATTCAATCACGTCTGAGCTCCTGAGTGTGATAACTCTTGCAAGCCCTAACCCTAAACCCTAAGCCCTCACCCTAAAGTTTCGGGACTCTGAGTCTCGGCTCGTCGTTGTACCTCCAAGGCCTGAAGGCGAGCCAGACGATGCGCTGAAGTTGAAGCGAAAATCGCTGGGCATCAAGGCATGCTAGCCCGAAGCAGTTTTCGGGCATTTTGCAGGATTTAGGGTTCAGGATTTGCTTGAGGGTTTGTAATTTGTAACTTAAGGTGCCGGATTGGACGGCTTGGTGTTAAGCGCGATCTAATAGTTTTGCAAGAGTCTGCTTGGCCCTGGTGTGTGATGGAAACACAGCGTAGATGCCTCGAAGGCAATGCCCTCTGACATGCCCGTGGGACACGAGCACTTCGCCGCATGTGTCTACAGAAGATGCTTCTAGCTTGAAGATGAATCTATGTCTTGGTACCGACGTAGCTTTCTCGCAGTTGCGCGGGCCTCCAATCCACACAAACATCCTGTTCACAGAGCTTTGATACTGAAGTTAAGCCCGAGATCTTTCATCATAAGCCCATCAAAATGTGTTCAATGGCACAAGTCTTACAACTGGCTTTCAAGCCGCATATCTCCTCAGTTCATGGCACTCATTTGGTAACCCGCCCCATGTGGACTGGTGAAAAATTTGAGCTAAGGTGGCCTCTGTTTGGCAAATCTAGGAATCGTGGTGCATTCCGAGAACTAATCTATGTTTTGCTTTGGCATTTCGAAGTTCGAAACTTAGGGCGATAAACATGGAAATGCTAGGTTTGGGGAAATCTGAAATCTGGACATCCCAAACTGAGGACCGGACTGTTTAGCTTTATACGTTACTTTGAAGACATGTGCGGGCGAGATTGCAGGTAGATTCAAAGCACGCGGATCCCAAGTTTCTACAAGCATTTTTGTCTACATTTTGGTTTAGGGTTTAGGGTTTTTTTAGGGTTTAGGCGGGTTTAGGGCTTTTTTAGGGTTTAGGGTTTATAAGGGTCACAACCAACGAAATTTGCGCGAGGATCAACCGCTCACTCGTCACAGCGCTCAGTTATCTACCGAATCCACTGCTCCGAATACGAAATTTTCGGGGCGATGGTGTCGCGATATGGAGCATCTTCTCGGTACAACAAAGAAGCCGAGAGTCCCATTGTACGTGGCCAACATGGCCGAGTAGTCAGCTAATTTCCTGAAATAGACGGATGCAAAGTATAAGCTTTGAACACGCGCCCGATCCAAGACCCCAGCCCACAACTGCTGCACCCCATCCCGAAGAGTCTCATACCTTGCTCCCGAGATCTATGCCCAATCACCATGCCAGTCATCCATACTAACAGATTGACACCCCCCTACCACTGCTATATACTGCTACTACTACTACTCCTGCTGCTGCTTTTTCTACCACCACCAGCCATCAACTACGACAGCCATGAATACCAATGGCAACCTTGCTAGCACCATGGGCGGAACTATTGAAGCAGCAGCAGCGGCACCCCCATAATCTTCGTTGCGCCGAAAGGTCCGTGGATGTGCCATTCCTCCACCAGTGGAGACGCTCACTGATCCACTGCTCGGAGTCCCTGCGTTTGAGCTACAGTGGGTTTTGATATTCAGTTCAGTCTGATAAAACCCCAAAATTAAACGGTTCAGCATGTCACTGCTTCAAACCATAGAGCCCCCTTGAATTAGACCCTCGTCCGTCCCAAACAGTCTGCTGCCGGCATCAGTTTCAACACGTGTGTGGCCTTGCTGGAGTGTAGCTATCTATGGTTTTGCAGTGTGTGAAGGTTGCAGGACGGAGTTTTAAGCTTTAGTTCATCGCGTTTATTCATTGACTGGTGCTTGTTTTCGGGTCTTCCGAGCGCACGTTGCGCAGGGTGCCTTCGTCAGAAATTTCGTGAGGTTCAGCCTCTCACTGGGGTTGCATTCTTTCGCTCGAATGACTTCCTTATTGTCCACACTTGCAACTCCTATGCACCTTCAAGTCGGTAGTTTTCACTGGGTTATGCTATTCGCGATTACATTGGAAACGGTTCATTTTGATAGCCATGAACCTCGAAGTACGACGTGCTAGTGGCGGAAGCTGTTTGGTACGTGCCAAGATAGCACAATACCCGCTCAGTTGAGGAAATAGATAAACAGATAAGTATATGTGTATGTATGCAAGTGTATGTATGTATACACATACTCATACAGATTGATTGAACCAGAAGAAGGCGGCCCCCCCGGTTTAAAATTTGCGTAGCGTCAGGAGGTTTAAACGTATGCTTCCATTCCGAAGTATCGGCCTCGCTGCGTGATTGCCAGTGCCACCATTATAGGATCCTTAAGGGGGGGTAGGGAAGCTTAGGGAGTATTGGGGAATAATGGGGATTACTGGGTTACCTACCCCCCTTGGACCACCCCCCCTTAAGGACATCCTAACACCAGCACGGATGTTAGGCGCTGGTGCGTCGAAGGCCCTAGAACCCCACACCACCCGCTAAATCAAACTTACATCAGGAGCCAAAGAAGCACCCAAAACATAAGCTTTCGGGTGGGATATCCCTATCTTATGGGCATTATTGAAGAGGGGATTCTGGGATATCCCAACCTTATGCTTTTTGTTGAGGTCCTTTGCTGGGTCCCGATTATAAGACCCTGAAGCCTGAAACAGTAGACCTTCGAAAAAAAGGTCGTCAACACAGAGTTAAAAAACTAGGATGCCCAGTAGTACCCTTATTCCCTTTTTGTAGTCCTAGGCTCCTTATAAAGGTACCCAATATCAAAAAGGGAGCCCTTTTTATTCCTAGGTTACTGGGCATCCTAGAAAAAGGAAACCGTAGACCCTATAAACCTTAAGACCACGAAGCCTGCCGTTGAAAAAAAGGAAACCGGAAAACCTAAACCTTAAGACTCCGAAGCCCGCCGTTGAGGCTTCCACCTGCATTCGGCCTTTTCTTCAAAGGTGCAAGGTGGGAGCCGGAGCCGTGCTTGCCCTAAAGGGTTGCTATAAGGATTCCATGGGTTTAGGGTTTAGGGGGATTCCATCGTTTAGGGTTTTAGGGTTTAGGGGGATTCCATGGTTTAGGGTTTAGGGTTTAGGGGGATTCCATGGTTTAGGGTTTAGGGTTTAGGATTCCATGGGTTTAGGTTTTAGGGTTTAGGGTTTAGGATTCCATGGGTTTACCCAAATGCCCCAAAGTCGTTCCTTGTTGGGGGTTCGTAAATAGAATCCTATAAGGTAATCCAAAAAAGGAGCTACTATGGGGCCTCTGCTACTATGTGGCCTCTGGGTAGGGTTTAGGGTTTAGGGGGATTCCATGGTTTGAGTTTGGGCTTCGGGTCTGAGGGTCTGAATAATTTGCAGTCAATGGTATTCTCGCGGCTTTTCTGTTCATCCGAATTATCGAAACTTCTTCACTTGCAACGTTATCACGAAATCCCAGTGAATACTTTCCTGAGCACAACAACTCGGCAAGTTGCAGCAGCGCCAGCAATTAACAAAGCAAATGCGATCAGCATCAAGACCATCGCACGATTATCATTGGTAATTGCGAGGGCAACTAGAGCTATAGCTTTTTAATAATCAACAACACCAGTACAATAGTACAGGCATTTCTTGCAACGCCGACAAACGAAACGATATCAATGATGACAACGAGCACCTCCGTTGGCAGTGGATGACTCTTACTATGCAACGACGGGAGCTGGACTTACTCCGGCACGAACTCGGCTCGTGCTACCTCCGCTCGAAGCGATGAGTGAAACCAAATGGCTGGGGTAATGAAAGTGTAAGTGGCCAGCTCGCGCCCACTCACCCATCATAATAGGCACTACAAGTTCTTCATTCCTGACGATAGCCTGCTAGTAAGCTAGTTCTGGCTTTATGACCATATAGCTTACTTATAGCTTAAATCCATAACATGGAGCCCTTCGTAATTCGAACTCCGTTTTGCCTAGAAGTGGGTCACAGCACACAAGGAAGACTACAGGGTTTGGGGAAAGGTTGGGCTGCCAGTGGCATTCAGCTTCAGCAGTTTGCTGAACTGCATGTTCCCCTAGTCACCGGAAATCCCCAAAACCCAAACCCCCAACTACACCCACTTAACTCCTGAACATTCCTGAGCCCTAAACTGCCCCAAACAGGTTCGAACTGGCTGCGACGGAAACCTTTGTCACGTAAGTCCTTTCAGTTATAGCCCGAAACAGTCCACGTGAAATTTGTTAAGTTCGAAGCTCCCGCAGTGTTGCAACATGAGACATTAAGCCCTAAAGCCGAATCACCCTAAGGCCGAAATCCTGAACTCCAAAGCTTTGACCAAAAGCCTCAAAACTAAACCCTCCACTGGAACCTCAAGCCCTCATATAGAGGCCTAAATAAGTACCTGTACTGTTTCAGGGGCTCCTTATGATAAGTATAGTGTAATGGTCCCCCAAACCCTGTTCTAATTAGTCAGGCCCCTCTATTCAGCCTTTTTACTCAAGACCGCCCCGTGCAAGCAGGGGCAACAAGATTGTGAAGTGCCCTGGCAGCAGATGGTCAAGTCTATGAGTCTATGCACATTATCAACCCGAATCCCACCACGACCTGAAAGCTATCTCCTCCGTTCAGAGCCTTGGCTTAGGAAATCAGTGCCTCGCATTCGGGGAATGCAATTACGTGCAAACGCCATGGCTGCAGATGCTCAATTTGTACACAAGGTCACATAGTCGACTACTGAAATGTTTATGCATATATACATACAGCGACAGATACATACAAATGTACATGTTTGTACATGCATCTGTATACATATGCACATGCACATGTGCATGTATGTATGCATGCGAGCAGGTGGACAGATAGGGTAGACAAGTAGGTAGATGTATATGAAGACAGGCAAATACAAAGATAAACAGATAGATGCAGAATCATGCGAAGGTCTCTGCGTATGCCGATGCACACATGTCCGGCACACACACACACACACACACACGCACCCACACACACACACACACACGCACAGAGGCACGGATGTATAATTGCATACATACATACATACATAGGAGCCTACATGTAGGTTTTGCTTCTTCGGCATATTGTCACCTATGTTGAACTTGCGTATGCATGTTTCACGTTGCTCCTGGACATGCAGGCCCCTAGGAAATTGCATTGTGACACTGGGGTTTAGTCAGTAGGGGCTTAGGCTGTAGTTGTGGAAGTGCTTTGGCCTTTGCTCCAAAACCTAGCTGTCTGGGCTAACGGCACCTCTCCTCCTCGCCTTCGCCAGCACTGATGGTGTTCGACACAACATTCAAGGGCCCCTCCTGCGAAACCGAAACCAACTATATATATATATATATGTATATCGCTCTCTATAATATGTATATATATATATATATATGCTAGCCCCCCCTCAAGGATCTACCTTTTTCGTGTGTTTGAGAGCCGGGTGGGAAATAGTTGATATTCTATAACGTATTCCCTTCGCTTTACAAGTCCTTCACTCAATACGCTTCGACTCGATCAAAGATTTCGCAGATCCTAAATTCTGCATTTCCTTCATATACACACTGAGTTTTTCCAAGCGACATACATTCGCGTACGGCTTCTTCTCGTGTTGCAAAAGAACGCAAGGTTGCCTGCATGTTCTGTGTGTGTATAGGTTTTTGCATGCAGCAGTATGGGCTGTGAAGGTAACACGCAACAGGAGAGCAAAGATATGTCATCCCGTATCACGACAAGTATAGATATGAAAGTAGGACCCTATTTCTACACCTCCCATATATAAGACGCATCGGTATTATAGATAATATCCGTGAACACGAAATCTATCGATATTTCCAGGGTTCAATACCTTGTATTTCACTAATATAGTACCCTTTACATTACATTTAAGAATACTTTGCAAAATTCCACTCACATAACCTTTATATCATATAGAAATCCACCCGAATATCCTGTCGCATACCGTCTACAAGACCACCTATATATGATACACCCCACACGCATTATATTACACATACCCTATAGGACACTTTATACAAGACACTATATAGAATATCTTGCAGGATGTCCTTTGGAATACTTTCTCTATGCATCGTAAACCCTTTCTATGTGGAATGCACTGGTATAGAATACCCTCATGCCTTATCGAATACCCTAGAGCCTCTAGAATATCTTACCATATACTTGCAGTCACAGCCCGGAAATCTTTTGAATATCTAGAATACTTTACAAAATACGACATAGGATACCCTACAGAATACCTTATGGAACACATAGTACCCTCTATATATCGTACGCCTCATGGAAGACCGTCTGGAATACTCTATAGACCTATGGCCCCATATATGACAGTCCTTGTATACAGTATATATGCCATGAACCCATTTGACGTTTAGTGGCTCAAAACCAAACTTTTCAACTTTTGGCCCCTGATAAGGTAGTCTTGTTGCGACAGTTTAAACTTCTTACACCCCCATAGGTATTTGGGAAGTAAGAGTATCTATAGATAACCTTTCAACGAGCCCAAGATCTGAGAACCCCTCATAAAGAAGCAGCCTCTTGGGTAAGGGGTTTCTAGGAGTGATCCAGGAGTCGAAGAGAATAACCTAAAGAATACAACAAACCTCAAAGAGTTTCGTACAGGTGACCCTAGGTAATACGTTATAGAACATCCCCTATATACCTCATAGATACCTTCTTGAGTACCCTATAGCCGTATAGCCTATACATTACGCTATAGAACACGTTCTGTAAGATAGTCTTTACGTTCATGTTCATGCCTCGCACAATCCCTTATACAATGCGTTATGGAGTACCCGATAGAGAGCCCAAAACAACGTTACATACTTGGCGTTTTATAGGCCTTGTACAATATCATCTGCAATCCCCTACCGACTAGCTTACAGAATATACAATATCTATGATACCCTCTGAGTACCCCATAGGAAGTCCTAAAGAAAACCTAACGGATATTCTATACCATACCCGTAGAATGCACCATAGAATGCCTTGTAGAATACTTTATAGATAACGGATTAATGGCAGGATAATCAGGAGCAGAATGCTCTGCGCTGTACCTGCTATGTGCCCAATGAAGAAATCAAAAACAAGAGAATATAGAACACCTTATACGATACTCCTTCTTTACATCTTAAAAATTTGCATATAGATACCCATAGATTATAGAAACCCTCTATACCTTTATGAATCCTGTTGAATACCCGTTGGTGATTTCACCAATATTCACAGATGAACGCTTGCCATCATTTTGAAAAACCGCTCACCAACACGCAGCACTCGAGATCCTGGTAAACACGTTCGGCACATAAAATTCAAATTCCTCAACCCTGAGCCTGAAACCCTGCCCACTTGGGACGAAGCGCGATTGCAGTCAAGCGGCCCTGATTCAACTCAATCGGCCCCGATTGAACTCAATCGGGGCCGGATTGAAGATTGAAGATTGAAGATTCCCCGGCAAAGCTTTCGAGGGAATCTTCAATCTTCAATCCGGCCCCCGATTCAACTCAATCGGCCCCGATTGAACTCAATCGGGGGTGGGGGCGATTGAGTTCATTCGGCCCGGTTGAACTCAATCGGGCCAGGGCGGAGTTCACCCAACCACAAAACGGTCCATCGGGTAGGCCCTTCCCTCAAGGATCTTCCATTTTCGTGTGATGTGGCTGACAAACACACGAAAAAGGTAGATCCATGGGGGGGGATACCATATATATATATATATATGTATATATATATATATATACATATATATATACATATGTATATATGCATGCACTACACGGATTCTCCGACGACGGCCGATTTCCTGAAGCGGGTTTTGCATGTTCCTGTAAGCCGAAGCCTAAGACCCTCAAACCCCAAAGCCTGACTCCCGAGTTTCAACCCTCAAGCTTGCTATGAGGGTTAGGCTTTAATGCGCAAGGGCCTCAATAAGCAGAAGAGGGTTCCTTCGTAAAAGGGTCCTTAGAGGGTTACTATAAGGGCAATCCTTGGCGCCCGCATTGGGGCAAGCCCAAGATTCGATCTTCAATGCTTCAGACCCTTAACTCTTAAGCCCACAAGCCCTCCTGAAGAACCTAGCTTTCAGGGGCCTCTTCTCAAGACTCCCCTACAAGATTCCTTAAAGGGTAGGTGTTTTAGAGCCGAGCCCTAGCCCTAAACACGAAGCCCTAAACCTCTGTAGAGCTCCCAGAGTACGTACCTTTCTGATCAGGAGCCTTTAACGAGACCCTTCCCAAAGGGTCCAAGTACTATTATAGTAGCTACTTAGTAGGTATTTGGACCCCCAAAGTATAGACTACTATATTATTACTTGGACCCTTTGGGCGTATCGGAACCCTTGGGGGAACCCTTACAAGGCACACTCTTTCACTGCTTTCCACGCCCATTCTACAGTGAAGTCAGGTATGTTACAGCACAGCCGTATTTCGGAACGTTTGACGGAACCCTTAAAGCCTTAGATCTTCAAAGTCCTAAACTTTGAATTCTAAATCTCACTTGGATCCTGATTAACCTGCCTGCTTAAGGACTTATACAAGGAAATCATGATAAAGAGCCCTGGCAGGGTGTGTAGGCTCTTCAGGGCCCAGGTAAACCTCATAAACCCGAAATCCTATAAACCCCTATAAGCCCTAGAACATTAAATCACGGTCCAGGTAGACGTCATAAATCCGAACCCCTTATCGCTGTAACCCCCTGTAAACCCGATCGCATTAAAGACAGAGCCAATTAAGGCCCACTCCCATTCAGATGCAGGCCGGCTTTGGCGGGCTCCCTGCCCTGAACCCTTAAACCCCCAAACCCCTAAACACTAAACCCCATATACCCTAAACCGCATATACCCTAAACCCCTAAACCCTAAATGTGGAGCTCTTGGGGTGCTTGAGGGTGTTTCAAGCTTGTGCGTGGTTTTGGTTTAGGGTTTCGGGTTTGTTAGTTTGGTTTAGGGTTTGGGCGTTTAGGGTGTATGGGTTTAGGGGTTTAGGTTTTGTAGGGTTTAGGGTTTAGGGGTTTACCGCTGCAGCTGTTCATTCAGGTTTTTTCAGGCTTTTTCGGCTTTTGTGGTTAAGGGCTGAGGTTGGTTTCATGTTGTAGACTTGTAGACTGTACCTATAGTCACTATAGTCTCCTTTGCAGTTGGCTTGTTTGTTTGCCTGCTTACCAGTGCTACGGTTTTGATAAAATTTTTAGAACAAACACTGTACTTAAACAAAAATACTACACTGGAGACTGAAGGGTATAGCCAGGGTAGATTCGAAGACCGTAGGGATGTTCAGGTAGACTGCCTGATGTGTCCTACTTGAGGCTTCTTCGGAATTCTAATGGCAAGCATTTGAGTCATTCAAGGTATTTTCATACTTAAATAGTATATATATATATATATATATGTATGCATGTATATATATATATATATATATATATATATATATATATATATATATATATATATATATATATATATATATATATATATATATAATTCAAATACTCTATAATTTCAATAATTTAAATGGCCGGTACCTTTAAACTTCGAAGCACCAGTTCTGATGGAGCGTTGCGTTCTGCTCCTGAACAATCGGCATGCATCACCCTAGCCCCTAAAGCGAGACTCTTGCCGTTCTTGGTTCGTGTAAAGCGGCAGTGTTCATTGTCATTGCAAGCTTGCGTTGGTCAGTTGGTCCCTATCCGAATATTACAGATTTGCACTTTAGGGCTGGAGTTTGTTTAGGGCTTTGGGGTTTCTTGTTAGCACACTTACTGGCCCCGGGAAAGGGAGCTCTGACCTGGATTAGGTCCACAAACTTCGAACTCCACCTGGGTGGTTGTCAAAACATGGTCCCTTTTTGGGTCCCTAATATAGTACGTACGGCACCTAATATTTAGGGCACCCAAAAAGGGACCATAATTTTGACAGCCATCCACCTGTGTACTCAGGTGGCCCAGGGCGAGTTTACAGCCTGGATTGAGGACCAGATCCCTCGAGAGATGGATGTGGTCTGCGTTGGCGATGTGCCGCTGCCATCAACAGCTGCATGTCATGAGGCTTCCATGGAGATTTTCTACATGGAGATTTTCAAGTGGTCCTTCATGCATAATGCAAGCTTGCGCGAGCCCGTGCTCGCGTTACACCGGTTTTGACGACAGCTCGCCATGCTGAGGGAAGCCCTGCACCAGGAAATGCAGGAAAGGGCGACCAAGGGGGTCGCGAACACTCACGCTGGCAACCATGGAACGGGTGGAAGACCCCCTCTCTTCCGCGGTGAGCTTCTTCTGCAGCAGACCGAGAACAAAAAGCACAGACCATCGCAGAGAACCCAAAATCAAAAACAGCGATGGATGCCCTGTTAAACTAGATCCGCCACGGCAAGTTTGGCATCAAGGCCTCCGAGCCCTCAAGGCAGGAGGAAGGAATCCCCACTTTTTCAGGGGCTACTTGAGCCGCCGCTCATCCAAGACGAGATCTGGCACCAATCCTGGTGAAAATTCATGCCAACTTCATACCATAAACCCCGGGTTCAGGGTTTAGGGTTTAGGGTTCAGGGCTTAGGATTTAGAATAGGGATCCTTCAAGGGTTCCCATACAAACCCTAAACCCGTTTAAAACGTCTGGGCACACCACCCAAATCATCTCTACTTGGAGGTTCATGGGTAGTTATAAGTAGAGTTATAAATAGGGTAACTGTACTTATAACCCATATTAGGGGACTTATAACCCTACTTATAACTACCCATGAACACTAAACCTTATACCCTTATAGAATCTCTATAGATCCCTTTAAAAGGGCCCCTAAAAGCCCCTACTTATAACTACCCAAATCTAGTGCAGGTCGAGCCATAGAGCCTCTGTCACACCAGGGTCTGAATCAGGTCCCCCGATACTCTGCGGGAGTTTCCGAAAATTAGGGGGTACCTTACATTTCCTTTAAAGGGTTACTATACGGGTGCTAAAAGGGCTCCTTTAAAGGGCTCTATAAGGGTTTAGTTTATTGAGTTTCCGAAAATTAGGGCACCTTCTTTTGGATGCCTTGTAATAAGGATCCTACTATCTAGGATACTATATTAGGGTCCCCTCTTTTCGGAAGCTCCCATATACTGCTATACTCTGAACCATTTTACCGGGAGCCATTTTAGAATCCTAAACTTAAACTCTTACTTATATGAACCCTTAAGAATCCGAATCGCCTGTATTCGCGTAAAGCCCCCAACCTCTGCCCCACCTGAATGCGCCCAAAGAAGGTAATTTCAAGGCCCAATACTTCTGAAGGCTATTACTCTGGGCCCTAAACCCTGAGCCCGAAGCCCAAAGCCCTAAACCCAAAGCCCTAAACCCTGAACCCTAAACTTATAAGCCATAAACACCGACGCAGGTTTGGCCGGCGGCGCTTTGCGGCGTGGACGTGCTTGGCATCGCTCCCACTGGCAGCGGTGGGCTGCCGAGACATCTTCGGAGCCTATAGTAGTAATACATTTTTAATACTTACGAATAAGGGTACTATATGGGTTCCTTTAACGGGCTCTAGAAGGGGTTTAAAGTTTCCGAAAATTTGGGGTACCTCCTTATTTTGGGGTCCTTACAAGGAGGATGCTACTATTTAGGGTACTGTATAAGGGCCCCCTCTTTTTTGGAAACTCCCATATAGTGAACCCCAGCAAGTTGGAACATGGATTCAGGATGATTCATGCTGGGATTCCCTGAGCTTTACACTACGGGCATGAGGCTAATGACGTTCCAACTTTTTTGGCTTCTACTGCATAGTAGTAATAAATTCAGACTTGCGATTACTATAGTAAGGGTAATTAATAGTACAAGTAATAAGAATCGTAAGGCGGAGAACAGTGATAACAAAACTAAACATGATAATACCATTACTAATAACAAGTCTGCCCACGAGAGTAACCGATACCCAAAAAAGTAGGTGTACTGATGTTTTGGGGTCATAGACCCGCAAAAAAGGCAGAGGGAATCACTGGTGAGGGGTTTTGGGGTCTTCTTTATTGCCTGACGGCAAAGAAGTCGTAAGCGGGATTTCAGGGATTGGGGATCAGGGCTTGGTTAGGGCTGAGGGGTCTTCATAGCACTTAGGGTCCTTCATGTCCGGTTGTTCCCTTATCAAACCTGCCTTCATTAGCTTCTCCTGATCCAGCTGGCCCTTGCTCGTCATGATGCCGGCGGGAAACCCTAAACCCGTAAACCCTAAACCCCCTAAACCCTAAACCCTATAACCCTAAACCGTTTAGGGTTCAAGGTTTAGGGTTTGGCTCAAGTCTGTGAGCAGTTTGGGCTCCTCTAAAGGGATCCTAAGTAGAATTCCTTTAAAGGGGTCTACCCGGATTACTTTTTGGATCTGTAAGGGTACGATTATGTAGGAGCCTGAATAATTACTACCTACACTAATTCGGGGGTTCCTTATTCTAATTATAGCATAATGGGCCCCGAACCCTGTTCTTATTGTTAAGGCCCCTGAAGTTTGGGGTTGCAGGTCACAGCTCCGTGGATCTGGAATTTTCAGGAGACAAGGGACAGACTGTGGACTTCAACGCGTAGGATCCTGAATGTCGGACCCCTGGAAACGAGACAACCACACTTTCAGGATTCAGGCTCCAGTCACGAGCGAAGACGAGAAGCAGCGAACAGCAAATTTACAGGCAAGACGCTCGCCTACCTCCTCCCAGCATCGTGCCGCTCTTAGCTGTCAGTGGAGGCTCCTTCGTTCGGTGATTCTCAGAGCATCGGGATTCAGCTGTATACCGCAGGGTTCACAAGGATAAGGGGGGGTTGTCCTGAAAACCGACGGCTCTTGGGCAACTGCGGTTCCTCTGCGATGGCTAAAAGCATAATTGCTAGCATGGTTGATAGATACCCCAAGGGTCCAAAGGACCCACTAATTAGGTACTCGGCTTTAGGATAGTAGTTATGTAAGTTACTGCTTAGGAGAGTATATGATAATTAAGTACTTGGACCCTTAGGGATACCGCGGTTCCCAAGCCCTGTTCCAAGTGATTCCTTTTGGGGGTGTTTTAGAACCCTATAAGGTAATCCTAAAAAGGAACTACTTTGGGGCCTATGGGTACAGTAGACCGTTTCCTGCAGTCTTGTTTTAGCGTCGTCGCAGGCTTTAGGAGAGTGCTTCTTGGAATCATGCGCAGCAAGACGGCTTCAACGAACATAATGAGGACAGGTAGACCCATATCGAAGACCAGCAGATCAATTAATGTAGACTCTGTCAACACGGATCCCCAAGATCTTTACCTCAATAACTACTGACTAATTAACTCCAGGCACTCCCCAAAGCCCCAGCAGCACCGCAGACTAGGCTGCAAGTCTCCCTAAACCCTAAGCCCTAGACCCTTAAAAGCTCAGAAACCTTGACGCCACAAGCCCGAAGCCCCGCCCTGAAGCCAGAAACACAAAAAGACTGAGCTGACAACCCTAGACCCGACAAGCACCGAAAGCCCTGAAGCTCTGCAGCCCCAAGCCGTACTATAGGGGCCGAGATAGTTAAGTATATACACTTTTTTTTTGTTTGGGGGGGGGGGGGGGGGGGCGGCTCCTTGTTGTGGTTAGAGTGTGGTGGGCCCTATTTTCATTGTCAGGGCTTAGTACAGCCCCAAGCCCTAGATCCTACAGCCGACCTTAAAAGAGGGAAAGGATGAAGCTCTCAAACCCTCGTCAAGTCCTCCACTCTAGCAGCAGCGACCCTCGGGTCCCCATTTCTCGCACCTCAGAAGAGAGCGAGCGAGAGAGAGAGACAGAGAGAGAGAGAGAGAGTTTAGGGTTTAGGGTTAGAGAGACAGAGAAAGAGAGAAAGAGAGAGAGAGAGAGGTCCGAAATTCCAAAACCGCTGTACATTTTAAGAGTTCAGGGTTTCGGGGGAGTTCCGAGGGTCCACATCGCGGGTCAGACGGACCATCGGAAGGATCGCCAGAGCCCGAAACTCGGAGTTTCGAGCAACCCATCGGGTCTGCAATCCTAGCTGTGGATCTTTACTCTACGGTTTGAGTCTTTGGGTTTGTTGTTGGAGGTCTATTTTTTGAATTCCTGGTGTGCAAGGAATCAGGATGCAGTGCAGACCACAAAGCAAATAAACAACAGTAGAGTGTCTTGTTAGGCTCCTCATAACTGATCTGCTTGTGAGTTCAAGGCGTAGGGGTCAGGGTTGTGTGGCTTAGCATCCTCCCAAAATCGAAGCCAAGCTATCTGGCTTAAGCAGCAGAACCGAAAAGGATGGATGGCCTAGCATCCTCCCGAAATCGAAGCCAAGCTATCTGGCTCGAAAAGCAGAACCGAGAAGGGGATTTAGAGCAAAACAACCCTCAACCCTCTAACCCACCCTGCAAACCCAAACCCCAAAACCCCTAAACCCTAAACCCCTAAACCCCGAAACCCCGAAACCCCGAAACCCTAAACCCTAGGCCCTGAAACTCTAAACCTTAAGCCTCGATGTAGTGTTTGAGAACCGGATCCGCTCTGGGACGCGCTGTAAAAATAATGTTAGCACCCTTACGAAACCCTACTTGGAGGTTCACGGGTAGTTGTAAGTAGAGTTATAAGTAGGGTAGCTGTACTTATAACCCGTATTAGGGGACAGAAGCCCAAATAAATACCAGTTTTGGGTTGTTAGGGTTCCTTATTATAATTGTACTATAAAGGAACCCCAAAACCCTATTCTAATTATTCAGGCCCCAGTATTATACAAACCCTTGTGAACGCTGAGAAGCCCCATAAAGGCTTCTTGACATTTCCTGAGTGAGCCCCTTTAAAGCCCTTGTAAACAAAGACCTGACAAGGCCCATGGCCATAGAACCCTTATAGATGCCATCGTAAAAACCTTTACCGAAGAACTCTTGTAAAGAACTCTACAGAACCCTGTAGAACTCTCATTTAACAAAGTGCGACGACCACCATTCCAAACCCCTATGGAGCCCTTGTCAAACCCCTGTAGACAACACAGAATGCCGAGAGCCCTTCTAAGCACCCTCACAAACCGCATGAACCCTCATAAAGAAGAAGCCTTGCAAACGCCCTTACATACCAAACGGCTGCTTGGGCGCCATGCCTCCGACCAAGTTGCGGACAGTGATTCCGCATCCCAACATGCGCCCCTCAAGTATACCCCTTTCCCATATCTCTTGGCGAAGGAGTCGGTGACGGATGCCGGATTTTTCCCGTGAGAGCCTGCAGTCTGCAGCCGCCTGTATCGGTGCCACTGATCGTGCGGCCTACATTCGTTCGCCCATTGAGGCCTCCAGCTTGTTCTCAGAAGTGGGGCTGACAAGACCACTGATCAAATTCCCCACATGACCAGCCACAAAGTTGCAGGATGCTCTACGATGGGGTCCTCAGATGTAATTTTCCACAAGGACGGCATCGAGATGCTGACCAGCGAGCAGAGCAGGCTCCGCAGCGAGCAACTGCTAAAGAGTATGGCCGAGGTACCCTATAAGGCTCCAAAGTAGTTCCCTTTTGGGGTTCATATATGTAAGATCCTATAAGGTAATCCCAAAAAGGAACTAATTTGGCGCCTCTGGGTAAAGACATCCGTCGAGCAAGCCGTGGAAGCTCTTGGTCTGGATGCAGCCAATGCCGCCTCCTTGCGTGCTGCTATCCACGAGGCCACGAGCCTCTTATCTCTAAACCCCAAGACTCCAAGTAGCCCAAAGGTGGTATTATTTATAGACTGTAGACCACAAAGTATATAGGTAGTCTTCGTATACTTGCAGTCTTAGGGAAATGCCAAACCCAACTGCACAGGTCCGGCATGCCTGGTGCTGCTTCCCACGAGGGAGTTGGCATCACAGGCAGGCCACGGCCGTGAGGTTTCGGGGTCTTTAAGTTTAGGGGTTACGGGTATAGGGGTTCAGGGTTTAGGGGTTACGGGTTTAGGGGTTCAAGGTTCAGGGGTTTAGGGGTTCAGGGTTTAGGGGTTACGGGTATAGGGGTTCAGGGTTTAGGGGTTACGGGTTTAGGGGTTCAAGGTTCAGGGGTTTAGGGGTTCAGGGTTTAGGGGTTACGGGTATAGGGGTTCAGGGTTTAGGGGTTACGGGTTTAGGGGTTCAAGGTTCAGGGGTTTAGGGGTTCAGGGTTTAGGGGTTACGGGTATAGGGGTTCAGGGTTTAGGGGTTACGGGTTTAGGGGTTCAAGGTTCAGGGGTTTAGGGGTTCAGGGTTTAGGGGTTACGGGTATAGGGGTTCAGGGTTTAGGGGTTACGGGTTTAGGGGTTCAAGGTTCAGGGGTTTAGGGGTTCAGGGTTTAGGGGTTACGGGTATAGGGGTTCAGGGTGGGGTGGGGGGGGTGTTACGGGCTTAGGGGTTCAAGGTTCAGGGGTTCAAGGTTCAGGGGTTTAGGGCCTTAGGGGGTCAGGGTTTAGGAGTTTAGGGTTTGGAGGTTTAGGGGTAGGGTTCAGGGGTTTAAGGTTCAGGGGTTTAGGGCCTTAGGGGGTCAGGAATTAGGGGTTTAGGGTTTGGAGGTTTAGGGGTAGGGTTCAGGGGTTTAAGGTTCAGGGGTTTAGGGCCTTAGGGGGTCAGGGTTTAGGGGTTTAGGGTTTGGAGGTTTAGGGGTAGGGTTCAGGGGTTTAAGGTTCAGGGGTTTAGGGCCTTAGGGGGTCAGGGTTTAGGGTTTGGAGGTTTAGGGGTAGGGTTCAGGGGTTTAAGGTTCAGGGGTTTAGGGCCTTAGGGGGTCAGGGTTTAGGGGTTTAGGGTTTGGAGGTTTAGGGGTAGGGTTCAGGGGTTTAAGGTTCAGGGGTTTAGGGCCTTAGGGGGTCAGGGTTTAGTGGTTTAGGGTTTGGAGGTTTAGGGGTAGGGTTTGGGGGTTTAAGGTTCAGGGGTTTAGGGCCTTAGGGGGTCAGGGTTTAGGGGTTTAGGGTTTGGAGGTTTAGGGGTAGGGTTTGGGGGTTTAAGGTTCAGGGGTTTAGGGCCTTAGGGGGTCAGGGTTTAGGGGTTTAGGGTTTGGAGGTTTAGGGGTAGGGTTTGGGGGTTTAAGGTTCAGGGGTTTAGGGCCTTAGGGGGTCAGGGTTTAGGGGTTTAGGGTTTGGAGGTTTAGGGGTAGGGTTTGGGGGTTTAAGGTTCAGGGGTTTAGGGCCTTAGGGGGTCAGGGTTTAGGGGTTTAGGGTTTGGAGGTTTAGGGGTAGGGTTTGGGGGTTTAAGGTTCAGGGGTTTAGGGCCTTAGGGGGTCAGGGTTTAGGGGTTTAGGGTTTGGAGTTTTAGGGGTAGGGTTTGGGGGTTTAGGGTTTGGGCCGTGTAAGCTTCGGGGCCTAAGCCCTAAGCCCTAGCCCGGCACCAGCCCGAGCCTGAATCCGTACGTACCCCAAGAAACGGTTGATTATAGGATCCTAAGTATAAACCCCAAAAGGGAACTACTATGGGGCCACCCAAAGCTGTTCCGATGATGAAGGCCCCTACGATTGATGATATAAATCCTGCATTACCCATAACAAGAATATCCCATGATTACCATAGTTTAGGGTCCTTAAGGAAATGCAGGATTTATATCATCAGCAGAAGTACACAAACAGTACCTACTTTGGGCTCTAAAGTCTAAAGTCTAAAAACTGTGGCGACCGTACTTTGGGCTCTTTGGAGTCTTAGGGTTATAGGCTCCATGCATGGGTAGTTCTCTAAAACAGGGATCCCTTTTAAGCTACCAAAATAGTACAGCACCCTTGTCAAAAACGACCCTGAAAGGGACACTGATATAGAAAAGCACACATATGTCTCCATAATAGTTCCTCTGTTGTCTACGTATCTCGGTTTTATCTTACAGGATGGGTTAAGCAAGCGCAGGAGTACATCGAGACTACAGGTAGTCCCTGAACTGTAAAGCTGCTGCATTTACCCAGAGATCCCAATACCCCTTAATGAAGCATTATAGCTTAAACCATAAGATCAAGCCCCTATTATTTAAGGTATATTCCTTAATTAAGGAGTATTGGGTTCTCTGGGTACCGGGGAATACAAATTGCATTGGTTTTCTGCTGCATTGGTTTTCTGCTGGGCCTGTGGGGCTTTGGTTAGGGCGTTGCAGATGTCCTTCAGAAACTGAGGGACCCTCATGTAGACCCAAAACCGGATAAGTAGGATCCTTATCATATCGGATATGATAAGACTTCCCTATCATGAGAACATGCTCGACATTTTGGCACTCCGAACGTCAAGAAACCCGCCTCAAACGGCTGAGCCACCGGTTGAGTCTTGAAAGCTTGCACAGCAGGGCTCTGAAAAGAGCGAGGCCCAGGACACATAGACACAGGAAGCACTCCCGAGCCCTAAGTTTTAAAATCCTACCTGTGGCCCAACAAAAGCTACCTTGTTAAAGCAACGACATATACAGAAAATATAGTGAGGAACCCTAAAAGGGCGGGGCTCTTCAAAAAACTCCGCTGAAGAAGTCCATGATGCAAAATGGCAACATAGCCAGAACAAGCCGCTATCCTCCGGGTTGACATGTTCGCTAAGCTGCTCATAGCGTTCCACGCCTCCATTTTCCAATCCCCTGCTACAGTACACTCCAAGACGAAGCCGTCACAAGCCAGACTTCTGCCCTTCCAAGGACGTAGTATGAGAATAGGTCAGCAATGATATCCCCGCCTAGTCCCTTCACTGTATACTTGAAGGCAATGGCAAAGTACGCACGCTTGCAACGAAAGTCGAGCAGCTTACCTTAGGTACAGTCATATAATATAGATATATTAGGACCTTCATAGTATGGCCCTATTATAGGCTGTTAGGGTTTAGGGTTTAGGGTTCAGAGTGTATGGGGGCCCGTACCCAGCCAAAGCTTACCCATGTTGCACAGCGATGAGGTCGGCGATCACTACAAGGGCAAAGGAGGGCTAAGGCCCGGTTCAGGGTTTGGCCAGCGATCTCCCAGAGACGCACTATCCCTTAATTAAGGAACATACCTTAAATTTTATGAAGGATCCTACTACAATTTAAGGTACATTCCTCAATAAACTAAGGGATATGGGAGTCTCTCGGCTCTTAGTAGCTGAGTGGATACACTTCACACTTTTGGGGAAAAGATTACCCACCGAAACTGAAAGTGCAGACTTTTGGGGACTTATGAACTCAGCAACTAAGATGTCGAGTTCAGCGTTTAGGGGGTGTGGTGCAATGAGTTTGGTAGGCGATGAAGAGTGTGCACAAGGGCGATGAAGCTGCGTCTGGGAGGGGATCTTTCGGCCAGGGAGCTACATGGATGGTTGTCCAAATTATCGTCCCTTTTTGGGTCCCTATTATAGTACGGCGCCTAATATTTAGGGTACCCAAAAGGGGACTAGAATTTTGACAACCGCCCACATGAATTGCAGAAGGTTTGTCTTGTTAAGCATGAGGACGAAGCTGTTTTCAGTGCATGTGTACAGTAAACCCCATAAAGTTGGAAACCGGATTAAGGCCAAATAGTGCTGGGATTCCCTCTACATTACTCTTAAGGATTGAGGCTATGGGGTTTGCAACTTTCGGGCTTCTACTGTAAACCGTCTTCCAACAAGTAAAGGATGGACATCGGGCTATGCAGCTTCCGTAAGGAGTCTTTTTTGTGTTGGATTTTGGGGATCGGGCCCTGTCTGCTTCCAAAGCAACCTTGATTCGCCGAGGCCGAATCCCTAAACCCCCGAGCTCTCCACCAAAGGCGCTGGTCCCCAGAATTAACTGCGCAACCGCCCGGACAGCTTGTCTCGAAAATGGGAAGTTCGACAACAGTCGATCCCGAATGTAGGCCTTACACAGGGACCGCTAGTGCCCTAAATTCAGGAATCCCACGAGAAAGCCCTGCACGCCAACAGGCAAGTGTTGGGGCTGCGTGGTGACGCCATCTACGGTGGGGCCCACAGCCCAGTTTGCCAGTGCTGCATGGGTCTATTTTGCCCTTCACGTGAAGTAGCTGCGTCTAATTCGCGTCCCAAACCCCATCCCTAAGCCCTAAAAATCCAAGGCAACAAGAAACGCAAGAAACGCGGTTTGTGGTGCGGCTGGTTGTCCTTGATGCGGGGCTTGGAAGTGCTGCAAGTGGACCGGGGTTCCTCAGGTTCTAACTATTAAGGCCCTTGTACTGGCCTTTACATTACACCCGGAAAGCCCGAAACCCTGCAAACCCTGACCCCCCCAACCCCTAAAACCCTAAACCCTAAAGCCCCCGAACCCCTAAACCCTAAATCCCTAACACCCGACACCCCTAAGACCTCCAAACCCCTGAAGCCTGAGGTCGGCAAGGAGGTGCAGGTGGATGGCATTCTCACCTCCGGATGCGCTGAGGCCACGGATCCCCAGCGGGAGACTACGGTTTAGAGCTTAGGCTTCGGGTTTAGTTTGTGTTTATATATATATTAATTGTTTATTGTGTTCCATCTTTTGAGGGGAGGGGGGGGGGCGGGTTGAGGCTTAAGACTAGCGGTTGGAGGGTTTAGGGGTTGGGGCTTGCAGTTTAGGGTTAAAGTAAAGCCTAAACATCTCATCCGTCTCCTGCCAAATGTTCAAAAGGGTAAACATACACTCATACACTTGAGGTACACCTTGAAGAAACGCAAATATGCATGAACACCTAGATAAGTTCGATTTTTATAAATGGCATCAGGGCAAGAAGAATTTGATCAAAGATGTATTGTGTGGTTACTTTAATTATTCTCACCTGGTATGTTATATTTTCTTAAGGTAATATTATCTAAAAAGCATCAACATTCATAATATAATCTTGTGAAATTTTAGAGTAGATTTAGAA
Organism: Symbiodinium sp. CCMP2592; assembly: GCA_905221615.1. Classification (NCBI taxonomy): domain Eukaryota; class Dinophyceae; order Suessiales; family Symbiodiniaceae; genus Symbiodinium; species Symbiodinium sp. CCMP2592. The sequence continues at coordinate 157,215 of CAJNDT010000434.1, forward strand.
GAAACAACAGAGTTCTTAGATGAGATGATAGTCCAAGATTCCAAATAAAGCAGCCTGCCAATGACACTTTCATATTTACTGAAATTATCATTGAAAGCCCCACCCAATGCCCCATACTATTCCCCATACAATGAATAAGCCTAAGCCTGCCCATTTCGGCAAGTTATCTCACCTGATAAATAGGGTGAGTAAAGTACTTGAGGGTATGATGGTTACTATTTGGCTGACGGTGATGAATGGCAGCTTAAAGTCTGATATTTTCTATATGGCAATGTGTTTTATGGATACAATGGCTACTATTTAATTTGGGCGTGGTGATTCAATTACCCACACTGGGCAAGGCCTATCCTAACTCATTGTTGGCCTGTTGGGAGCCTTGTGCACGGTTGCTGCAATCCGAAGCCTTGTTCAAGTCAGTCGTCTTTAAGTCCTGTCAGTCGCTCGCATTCACTCACATCAAGCCAAAGTGGGAATTTCCGAGAATAGGGGACCCTAATATGGTACCCTAAATATTAGGATCCTTATTAAAAGGACCCCAACACAAGGTACCCCCAATTTTCGGAAACTCCCAAGTGCATGTACGGGGATCCCACAAGGCTCCCTAATTCCGAGACCTACCCGACATTCAGACTCAGAAACACGAGCACGTGTATGTATATATATATATATATATGTATACATATATATATATGTATACATATATATATATATATGTATATATATATATATGTTTGTGTAAGAAGCAGATTACGAGACCAACTCTCCTCACTCAAGCTCTGAATTCGCATCCCATAGTTGGGGTTGTTAAGATTACGCATCGACCACATACTCAGCTTCGTGTAATCTCTTTGATGTCGACGGACGCCTGTGGGTTTCGCCAGGTTTTGGCGGCGACGCCCGGACGGCTGCCGCAGTCCTAGACGGCCAGCTTTGGGTTCTTTCTGGTTTCGGTTCTAATGTAGGAACCTGATCAAGAAACCCTGGGCCTATAACCCCAAAATAGTAGGGTCCATAGAAGGAACCCTAATAAAGGAACAAGTTTTCTTAATCAGGTTCCTACATTAGGGCTGCGGGGTGAAGTTTTCTGCAGAAGCAGTACAGGCAACCCCAATCAAAAGAGGCCGCCAGAAGTCGGTCCAGATTCAACAAGGGCGCCCTTGTCGGGGCGTCCGGCGGACGCGAGCCATTTTGGTTTCTCTCGCCACAAGTTACAAGTTTGTATCTATCTGGAACAGAAATGCAAGAACTCATCTAACGCAGCCCCGCTTCTTCAAACTCTTTGCCAGGCAAACCAGCCTTCAGCAGATTGGTCTTGACAAGGCCTACGAACAGCAAAAGGGGTTTAGGGTTTAAGGCAATCCGGAAACTTTTCCGACCCTAGATCCTATGCTCCGAATAAAAATTCTACCCGCAAACCGTGATAATTAGCCCTTTGTCGAACAGCTTTGATACAGGGAGCCCGGTTCAAGTTGTTCCCCCAAGGGCTAATAGTCAGATACTCTCCAAAATCCCAACCTACATAGCTACTATCATAAAACCGAGTACTCAATTGCTGGGTCCTTTGGACCCTTGGGGTTATGACGGGAACCCAGGAAGCTATGAGCCCACAGCCCTGAAGCCTAAACTCCCCGAGATCCCAATACCCCTGAATTAAGGGATATACCTTAAATCATAGGTTTAGGGTTTAGGGTTTAGGGCTTAATATTATGATTGAGTGTATATATTCCTTAACTAGAGGGGATTGGGTTCTCTGGGCTATGAGCCGCCAGTAAAGGCTAGACCTCATTGGCCTGGGCGCACTGTCGCTCGGCAACGTGAGCTTCCTGGTGCTCGACGAGGCCGACATTTGCAGCTTTAGGGTTTCCTTTGAGGGTTCCTTGAACGGTTTAGAGGCTTAGGGGTTTAGGGATTTGGGGGTTTAGGGGTTTAGGGATTTAGGGGTTTAGGGGTTTAGGGGTCTAGGGTTCCCTTTAAGGTCCTAGGAGGCCAGAACGGGTTTTAGCCTATGGGGGATTAGTAGAGATAAGGGTTCGCATCATAGGGTTCATATTAAGGAATCCCGGGGTCTAGGGGTTTAGGGTTGAAGGTGGTAAGGCTTATATGGTTCAATTTGGATTCATGGGGCTTGTCCGGAAGCAGGGGGCTTGTTGGCTTTGTGTCAGTTCTTAGGTGTTGGAAGGATCTGGGGTTGAAGCAAGGGTTTTCAGCATTTGAGAATTTCAGGACGAAAGTAGAGTGTAGGGCTTTAGGGTTTAGGATGCTTGGGAGTCAGGGTTCAGGGGGCCGCTAGCAAGGTTTATACAAAGTTTGGTACGGTTTAGGGCTTACAGGCTTAGGGTTTATAGGGCTTGGAGTTTAGGGTTTAGTGGTTTACACTTCCGGGGTTCAGGGTTTGGGGTTGGGACATGCCTGGATTCTGTTGCCGGCTTGCTGACTTGGGCTTTTGAGCAGAACCCTGGTGGACCCCTTGAAGAGTGTCATCCCTCTTGTGCAAGGATCGCAGGCAGAACCGTCTAAACGCGCAGCGGAACCAATCTTTGGAACCCTTGAGCCCAAACACCTCTAGCCAAATCCCGTAGACTGAACCCTAAACCCTATAAGCCCTAAACCCCAGGCCCTGTAGACTTGACCGAAATATAGGCACATTGATAATGGCCTAGTCAATTTTAGTGTTTCCTCATTATAGTTGTAGTAGAATGTACCCCAAAGCCCTATTCTAATTATTATAAGGCCCTTAAACCATAGTACCCTTATAACTCCCTTGTCGTAGCCCCCTATTCTAACTATTAAGGCCCTTATGTTAAATCCTGAACACGTAGCCAAGCCATTCACAGGCGGACAAGATGCTTCAGCTCGGCTTCGAGGAGCAGCTCGATGCCATCGCGAAGGAGAAGCTTGGGTTTGGGTGCCGAAGGGGACGTCAGGGTTTACGGCCTCCTTCTCAAGGCTCCCTTAAGGAACACGGGATTGTTGAAGGTGTTTGGTGCTTGTATTTTAAGTTGTTGTTTGGTGTGTCGGCCGATTTTCCGGATTTCGGGTAGTTTCTCAGCTCGGCCAGTAGTAAGTACCCTCATGCCCTGTATTATTGCTGGATCTGCCTACACAGGCATGACTGAGGGGATACTGGGGCGAATCCGAGATTTCTAGGTTTTCGGATTTCGGACCGAGAATTCGTGATTCAGGCCCTGGTTCGGGGTTTACGGCTGAGCGGTTTTGGGATCGCGGGTTTCACGGGTGGTTTAGAGGTTGAGGTTCAGCTTCGTTTTGAGGAAGGACCGAGTTGCATCTCGCAAGGACTTACAACCCCACAGCCATCCATTTCAGATCTGGAAGGGTTTCGTCCGATTCGTGCCAACTGAGAATTTTCAGTGGAGTGAAACCCTGAACCCGAAAAAGACCGAACACAATTGAAAGGAGCCCATACAGGAATTCATAGACATAGACTTCTGGAACTACCTCAACTAAGCCCTATAAACCCTAAACCGCTAAACCCAAATCCTACAGCTATAAAACCTTGTAGTGTTTTATAAAACACTACAAGCCTGTTTTATAAAACCCTAAACCCCTAAACCCTAAACCCCTTTATAAAACACTACAAGCCTGTTTTATAAACCCCTGAACCCCCTAAACCCTAAACCCCTATATAAAACACTACAAGCTTGTTTTATAAACCCCTAAACCCTAAACCCCTAAACCCCTAAGTCGCTGCGCAGGGCATCCGACGAGACCGACAGTGCCTCCTCTTCTCGGCCACCTTCCCGCTACGTCTTCGCCAGGCCAGGCGCTGAAGGGGCGTAGAGTGATTAATATAGGGGCCGAAATAATTAGAATAGGGTTCCTTTCAAAGGGGTCTCGAAGGGCTACCATAAGGGCGTTTATAAGGATTTAGTAGGGGCCTCAAATAATTGCCTATACAAAGACCCCAAAGTAGTTCCTTTTCGGGGTTCATATTTTGAATCCTATCAGGTAATCCCAAAAAGGAACTACTATGGGGCCGATGGGTAGGAGGGGTTTAACATTAATATGGGGGCCTAAATAAATACCTATACTATTTTAGTGGTTCCTTGTTATAAGTATAGCATAATGGGCCCCAAAACCCAGTTCTAATGATTAAGGCCCCTGTATTAGGGGTTTAACATGGTTGAAATCGGGCGGTTCGGTCGATACCGGCCCCCACCAGCCACACCAGCCGCACCAGCCATACCAGCCAAACCAGCCAAACCAGCCAAACCGGCCAGGCCACACCAGCGTGTGGCCGGTGTGGCTGGTGCGGCCGGTGTGGCTGGCGTGGCTGTTTAGGAATTGCGAAAATGAAACAGACATGAGGCGGCTGACCGCTGGCTGACCAACAAGGACAAAGTCGTAGCAACTTGGATTTATCGAATGCTGCATTGTTTTCACGAGCCTGAACCCCGAATCCAAGACCCCCTGAAACCGCCCGAATATGGAATTGGTAATTCTAGAATCTGTGTAGTGCAGGAATTCGCACAACCCTTCGACCCCAAATCCCGAAAGGCCCATGCCGTAGACATGTTTCATAACTTGGGGCTTACGGCTGAGCCCTAAGCTCTTCCTTCAGCTGATCATACGAGACCCTGCATCTCAGAGCTTGTGTGGGGCTTAGTTTAGGGCTTATGAGTTTAGGGGTGATCACAGGCAAACCCCTTGCCATTCTCACTCCCCTTCAAGTGTACTTTCCGGCTGTCAGCTGTTCCCAAACAGTGTTGTGCACGCTGGGGCTCTTGCGCCCGAAATAAACAGAATCGGGTGTTCCCGTGAGGCATGTGCGAAGGCGGTCTGCCCTCCTGCTATAACTATATAACGGGTAGAGAGTTTGCGAGCCTGTCCAATTAAGACACACTGCCGGTGTGGGCGCAGCCTGCAAAATGCCCGATTCATACATTGGTCCCGTTTTGGGTTCGAAACGTTTGAATCACACCAAGAGCGGTCCTGGTGGTCTCTTGGAGGTCGTGCTAGTCGTGGCTGTTCCGGTGGTCGTTGTGTTCAGTGTTTGGTGATCTATGCCGGTCTAGTTTTCCATTCTGGGCTTAACTTGGCTTCGATTTGGGGTCTATGTAGACGTCCACGCCCCGGGCCCCAAAGCCCTCAACCTAGCCCAAGTCCCCAACCCTTGCGGGCCCCGGGCAGTGCCTGGCAACCTAAGTGCGAAGAGAGCCGAGATCCGTGTTGGTTCCGTCGACATCGGAGTGGTCGACGAGGGTGAGGACGAAGCGGCTCAAGGCATCATGACCTCTTCTGCCTGAAGCTCGCAGTAGGGTGGTAAGTTACACAAGCAGCTGGAAATAGTTACAGCCCTACCAGAACAGACTTGCAGCCGTAGCTAGCTACGACCCCCAACTGCCATGAACCTTGAAGTCGGATTTGGTGTGGAGTGACTTCGGCAGAGTCATTCGGTTGATGATATAAATCCTGCATGACCCATAGTAGGGAATATACCATAATTCCCATAGTTTAGGGTCCTTAAGGTGATGCAGGATTTATATTATCAACCGTGATACCCGAGGCCCCTAAAGCTTGGGTTGAGGGTCGAGCACTTTGCTGCAATTTGAGGGGGTAGCTCCCACTTCAGGGCATTGGCAGTGCAAGACCACAAAGAGAAACCCTAAACCCCTAAACCCTAAGCCCCTAAACCCTAAACCCCTAAACCCCTAAACCCCTAAACCCCTAAACCGCTAAACCCTAAACCCCTTAACCCTAAACCCTAAACCCTATCCCAAGGGGTGGCGCGTAGGGTTCGGCTGCCCGGTTCTGGCAGAGACTTGGTTTAGTGGCGTTGTCGTCAGTACAAGACACATCATGACAATGCTCCTGTACCTCTTCATTCTCATCGTCTTTGAACCCATCATGTCTATGTTCAGTTAGTCATAGTTGTGCAGTTGCGGTTGTATGTTTGTCGAGGAGGGTAGCGAAGTTTTGTCTCGGTGTGATGCGGAAAAGTGATCCAAAATATCTACAGAAAGCCCGCAAAACTGCTGATTGTGACAAGACTCCCCGCATCAGGATTAGTAGACCGGCCTAAACCCTAAACCCTAAGCCGCAAACCCGATTGACCCAACCCAATGGTCCGGTCCTTTAGTTCAAAAACATATGGGCGGTTGTCGAAATTAGGGCCCCCTTTTTGGGGGTCCCTATTATAATACGGCACCTAATATTTAGGGCACCCAAAAGGGACCAAAATTTTGACAACTATTCTTATAGTGGGCGCAATATTTAATTCGAATCAGTACTCGTATCCCCTACAGTCACTTGCAGTCCCGATATCAACCACAACTCTATACATATTTATATATACTTATATTATAGGTTTATATTTACGTTTATATACACACAGACACTATCTATGCTCCCCATTCTACCTCATAAGAACCCTACCGTGCATTGCATCTTTCATGCTTCAGGCGATGCTCCGGCCGGGACACTAGGTTCGGAGAGCAGGACGTCAGGGCTTGCTTGTAAAACTCTGTGCGGTTTAGGTTTCGGGGTTTAGAGTTTAGGGTTTTGGGTTTAGGGCGGGTTCTATCCGCAGGGCTTCTGAGGATTCCTTCCGGTATTCTAGGGTTTAGAGTCTAGAGTTGGGTTTTTCGTTCTCAGGTTTTCTAGGGTCTTGGGTTTGTGGCTGGGCAGGACTCTGGAGATTTGGAGATATGGGATGTAGGGTGTTGGGATTCTTTCAAAGACAAGCTCCGGTTCAGAACGTGTGCTTTCCATGTACACCCCACAAGCCACCACAAGCCCAAACCCGAAACCCTTTGAAAACCTCGAAAATATTTTGGTAGGGGGTCCTTGCAGACACCCGTGAAGGAATCCATCCCGGCTGGGATCTGTTAACGTCCCTTGACGTCGGCAACCGCTCGCTTGACCCTAAGCCCTGAACTAAACCTTAAACTTCCTTAACTACCTACAACGCCGTTTAGATGATACTTGTAGGATGGTCTTCTGAGGTTTCGGGTTTAGGGTCTTCCGGGCTTTGACCTATGGTTTGCGGGGTTGGGCATGGTGTTTCACAGCTGCGCCTGAAGCTTGAATCCCGAAAACCCCAAGCCCGAAGCCCCCCCACCCTCCAAGGTACACCAAACCACGGACATCGAAATGCTAAGCTAACCCATACCTGGACCCCAACAGTATGTAGAATAATAGCCTTTTATAGGTTTTGGGCCATTATTTTACCTACTTTTGGGGGTCTAGGTAAACCACCTGTTGTGCAGGACGAACGAGCTTGCCTCCACCCTCACCGTCAGCAAATCCATCGAACAGGTTGTCCATGTCTGCGCAGAGCACAAAAAGCAGGGGGCTTACTAGCTTCCAGACAGATCGGGGTATAATGCAGCAGCTGGAACCCCAAAGCCTAAACAGTTTTCGCGTTTAGTTTCGGGAATCAACAAACCTTTCTGTTATGTAGCCCAGCATCCCTCTGCTTAAGCGAATGCAGCCCTAGTGCAGATACTAGATGGTCCGAAGGCCCAACAGCCTCAGAACATGAGTCCCTAGACCCGTATAGTAGTAGTAGTATCTGGTCATGCGCCATACACAATATACAGCCCCTCATCCACTACAGGGTTCCCAGAGAACCCAATACCCCTTATGTAATTAAGGCATACACTGTAAATCATAACTTTAAGCCCCCTACGTAGTGATTTAAGGTATCTTCCTTAATTAAGGGGTACTGGGATCTCTGGGTACAGGGTTTCCTTAGTTATCAGCTTGGGTCGTCGACTTCTTTCCCAGGTTTCGAAAGCTCATCCGCTTTATGGACAAGATTCGAGAGGAGGCGCTGAAAGATAGGCTTACCCATGGGCTCCATACTAGTTCCTTTTGGGGGTTCATACACAGAATCCTATAAGGTGGTCACAAAAAGGAACTACTATGGAGCCTCTGGGTAGGTTTCGGGACAAGGGCCTTGGGGCTTTGTACCTGTGGGGTTTATAGGGTCTAGGGTGTCTACGGTTTTGTCCTCCACGAGACCTGTCTCTTGGAAAAGCAGACCTTCAAGCATGGTCGAGTCGTGCAGGCTTCAGGATTTAGGTCACTGAAATCCGAGAAGCCTTGGCTTTGTAGGAGTCCACTATTCTGCGAGGCTTTGTCTTGTAGGATTCCATGATTCTGCGAGGCTGTGTCTTGCGAAGCATGTTGGCCAAACCGACATCCAAACATCTGCAGCACAACATTCACGACATGCAGGATAATGCAGCATGGAGAGGCAGAGGAAGCCCACCTTATCAGAAAAAAGACACAGGAACCCCCAAGCCAAGCCAAGGCCTGGATTCCTCTCATACTCACAAAGAATCCAGCCTAGGGTTTGGAGTGTAACGGTGTAACCCGAAACAACAACTGCACAGCGTAAACCCGATATCGCTGTAGTGGCTCTGTAGTGCGACGCTCCAGCCTAACCTGCTTGCAGTCGAGTCTAAGCACCAAACACTAAACTAGTTTGAGCACCGGGCACCCCTAAATCTTGAACCCCAAGCCAAGCCCGATCAGCCATGAACCCCCACGCCACAGACCCTCAGACCATGCACCCCCTAAACCTAAACCCTCCACCCGCAGCGATGAACTCTGCCCTTATGTTAAAACAGCCTTCGAAAACCAGAAACTCACTTAAATCCCAGAGCTTCACATCAGGAAAAAGCCCGAGGAGCCGGATCCTTAGATGCAACCTTCACGAAGATGAGACCAAAAAGGTTACACAAGAGCTACTGTAAGGGTTACTGAACTACAGGGAAGTTACCAAAAGAGACAGTGTATGGGCGGCAAAGAGCTTCTGTCAGGGTGGTTACAAGATGAGGGTGACAGGGTTTCAGGCTTGCAAAATAGAGCTGGTGCAACACCCAGGGTTCTGAGAATTGTGATGTCGTCGGCAACAATAGGCGCGTGGATGTTGCATCTTGCCGAAGCCATCGTGTTAACTAGGGCCAGGGTGTCGGTATGGGGCTTAGGGATGCGAGGATGACTGGTGCGATATCAGCAGAAGTCGCAGCTATAGCACCTCTGACAGAGACTTCGCCTAGGGCAACTCCGCTTGCAAGCCAAACCCATAAAAGCATAAAGTACCGAATCCTCGACTTATTACACTTTCTACCCTGAGCCCAATACTGGAAACCGGTGTTCAGGGTTTTAGTAAGGCCGCCCCTAATTCGGAAGCCCATTGAAGCACCAATGTAATTCCTTAGGGCTCCTTTGTATAATTATGCTATAGAGGAGCCCAAAGCCCTAATATACTGGCCTTAACAATTACCTCTACTATATTGGTGGGTCCTTACCTCATATTATAATAAAAGCATAATATACCCCAAAACCTATTCTAATCAGTACGGCCTCTCAACCCCAGGGCTGTACCGGTCCCGAGGTGCGACAGCGCGCATTGGTCATTGTGTTTTGCTGCTCTGAAGCAGTGTTGAGAACAGATCTTAGGGCCTTGGGTTTCGAAGGCTATTTATGATGATCGTTCGTCGTTGTCGTTGTTGTCGTTGTTCTTGGTGGTGGTGTTGTTGTTGCTGTTGTTGTTGCTGCTGAGACGGATCCTTCGGGAAAAGCAGAGTCTTACGGGAAGAGACAGTCGTAGATCATGGCGGGCTGTTTTCAAGGCTCTGCCCGTAAAGCCAGTTTCTTGCTCAGGAGTTTGACAGAATATGCCTTGAACTGTAAAGTAAAGCGCTTCACATGTCGATTTGAGGAAGATTCCTTCATTACAGTGTCAAAGTGGGCTCCCAGCTCAATTGTTTTAGTTTTGGGGATGGTATTTCTGACAGCAGCAGGCTCGTTACTACAATTGGATTAGACGTTCAGGTCTACGGAGCATCCCATTATAGAACCCCTGAAAATCGACCCCCATGAAGGAACCCTTAAAGGAAGCCGGGAGGCCATGCTTCAGTTTTGTGGCTTTTAGGTTCCGGAGTGTTTTAGCTTCGGGCCTGAGGATTCCGGGTAGTCTTGGGGCCTAGGGAAATGCCAGTCTCGTTCTGGGGTTCCTTACTATGATTATAAGAGAGCATACTTACTATGATTATAAGAGAGCATACCCAAAAACCCTGTTCTAATTATCAATGCTCCTATATGACTTGTAGCATGCAGCTTACGGCCTCTGGCAAGGGCTTCGAGTCTCTAGGATTTCATAGACCCAGGAACCTGGATCCTTCATTGAAGGGCAATATGGCGGTCGGAGTAATTGCTGACTTGTAGCTCATGAAAGTTGGAGACAGGGGCCGTAGTTATTTCAAGGGGGCTCTGACGTAATTATTTGATCACCCGCTATTCTCTTATCTTCCTGCCGTTCAGAGTCGAGAACCCGTGCAATAATCATACACAGCTACCCTGCCCAAAACCCCAACCTTCAAGCCTTTAAAATTAAAGCACCAAAAAGGCAAAACCATCAAACCCTTGAGCCACAAGCCAACCCTCAAGCTTTACCTTTGGTTAGTAGGGCATGGAAGACTGGTAGTATTAGTAGTTATAGTTGTACCCCATTCCTCCATTCCCTCCTAACCAAAGGTAAGTTATAGGATTATTAAGGCCCCTCTACTATTGTACCTTTATAGATCCCTTATAGTAACCCTTATAGACCCCTATAGATCCCTTTAAAGGAACCCTATAGATCCCTTTAAAGGGAACCCTACCATTCCCTACTAACCAAAGGTAAGAAGCTCGAAGTCCAAGACAAACACAGCCCTAGACCCATGAGCTATAAGGCAACACCATCAAGACCTTGAAGGCAGTGGCTAGCTTCCTTGGTACCGAGCTCAATGCAAGGGCCTGTAGATTGCGACTACAGGACTCGGAGCATTTGAGCGGTTTTTTGTGCTTACGAACTGTGCAGTATGGGCTTAGGGTTGGGGAGTGGCAGGCCGATGGACATGATGATGGTCTCTTCTATGGTCACTATGGGAGGTCCGAGAAATAAGGTACCCTGATGCTTAGCCTAACATTGCGATCCCCCGATTTAAAGAGCTTTGAAGAATGAGACGGAAGCTCTCTGCTTCCGTTCAAAACTCCGCATGTATGTGGGTGGTTGTTAAAATTATGGACCCTTTTTGGGTACCGTAAATATTCGGTGCCGTATTAAAAGAAGGACCCAAAAAGGGACCCTAATTTTGACAACCACCCATGTGCTTCTTCGGGACTCCTGATTTTCAGCAGCTTTCATAAGCCCAGGGCCTCGGAGGTGCTGTTCGTGCTTTGAAGCTTCACCAAGTCTGGGGATGTGCCTCAAGGTTCATGGGGTTCGGTTTAGGGGTTCAGGGTTTTAGGGCCTGGGGGTTTAGGGTTGAGGGTTTTAGGGTTTTTTAGGGCTGAGGCAGCTGTACGAGACGCTTTGAATAAGACTTATCATTGGATATTGAATTAGTTATGCCCGTAGTGATCCTGGTTACTAGACCCCGCCGTCTTGAGTAGCAGCTTTTCTTGGGACCACAAGAGCTTTCAACCCTAAACCCTAACCCTAAACGCTAAACCCTACAACTCTCCGAAGCTCTGTTGGGGTATGTGCGCGGCCCAGACGGTGCTGCCAGGAGTTTTGGTTTTAGGCTCAGGCACCGTAGACTCTACTTCTTTTCAGGCGGTCGGCGATGATCATGACGAGACCAACGAAAGAAAGGCAGAAACCCTTCGCTAATCCCCTAAGCTCCACAACCTAGACCCGCACCACTTGATTTCCCCAGGCGAAGCCAGAGTGTAAGCCTCTTCGCCTGCCCTAGTAAATCGCCTGGTTACGTAGACATTTCATAATACGACTTTTCTCGTCACCAGTCACCCGGGACCCCCCCACCCCACACCTTCGGTTGCTATACCACATTTCGTTCCAGCCCACACCGAGCCCAAGGCAAACACAAGCACGTTTGCGCGCCACTGCATTCCGGCATTCCTCAGGCTTTTTTTGGGGAGGGGGAGGATGGTAAGTAGGAAAGGGGTGGGTTGGGGTTCACTTGGACAGCCTCAAGTACCCTCAAATGTGGTTCCGCAGAATTTCCCAGGAAGAGAGATTGTCGTTTCCTTGCACAACTTTACAAGGCAAAGATTGAAATGTATGGTTTAACTCTGGGCTTCGTTCTAGATGGGAGTTTCCGAAAATTCGGGATACGTCGTTTTGGGTTCTTATAATAAGAATCCTACTATTTGTGGTACTCTATTAGGGTCCCCTGTTTTTGGAAAGTCCCATATCAGGGACCGGGCTTTCCTTTAGATGCAAGGCTCTGGGTTTCACTGTTTGTTAGATTTAGGGTTCGAAGCAGGTAACTAGGATGCCCAGTAGTACCCTTATTCCCTTTTTGTAGTCCTAGGCTCCTTATAAAGGTACCCAAGACCAAAAAGGGAGCCGTGTTTATTCCTAGGTCCTAGGTTACTGGGCATCCTAGGCCAAGGCTTCGAGTGAAAACTCCTGATGCTAAGCAAAGCCTAGCCTCTAAGACCCCAGAAACCCAAAACTTCTCAAGTAAACCTTGAACCCCTAAACCCTAAAACCCTAAACCCTGAACCCTAAAACCCTAACCTCTGACCCCTTAACTAAACCCTGAACCCCTAAAACCCGAAACCCAAAAAAACCTAAAACCCTAACCTCTAACCCCTTAACAACCCCTAAACCCCAAACCCTCTAACATAACCACAGAAACCCTGGAACCACTTAACGCCCAAAAGCCGACCTGAGGGCCTTACAAGCGCCGAGAGCTTACTACAGTCTCCTTAGGAGTTGTGTTCGACATTTTTGTCCGCATAAAACCCAAGAGAATATCAACAATGTTGTTTTTTGTTTGTTCATATAAAACCCAAGAGAATATTGACTATTTTTGTATTATGGTTCTAAGGGGAGTGTAGCTTAGGGTTTGGGCTAAAGGATCATGGACGGGGCAGCGCGACATTCTGATGCGAACAGATCCCTAACTATGCAAGCAATCCTAGGGCTCCAGTTACCTCAATAGTAGGTTACCAACTAACCATCTAATATGTAACCCATTAGCCAATTATTGAGGTAACTGGAGCCCTTGGGCAATCTTGAGGGCTGTCAGCGATGGAGGGCTCCATGAGGCAACAAGGCAAAACCCGCTGATCAGACAGGCAGTGATATGCCGAGAATACTCCTGAGCAGGCCGCTGGCATATTTTTGGGTTTCCCCTTACTAGAGTCCGAGAGGATCGTATCTAGAAAGATTTGGCTTTCAAGGGCCAACCTAGACTCAACGGTAGTCAGGCTGCTTAGCTTCATCAGGAAGAAGGTGGGTTGTAGCGTCTAGAGAAGCTGTTGCAGCTTCTTGGTGTAAGGTAGCGCAACATGTGCGAATTCTCATTTTCTCCTGCCCCAGACTAAAAGCCCCACTTCCCACAACCCTAAACGACGAAATCACATCAATCTTAGACCCGCGAGCCGACCCACTAAACCCTGACAGCACCGCCAGGCAAAGCGCGAGAGTGCCTTGAGCCAGTTCAAGGCCTCACAGGGTTTACGTAACATAGGGTCTAGGTTTAGGCTTTATGGTTTATGTTCCTCATAATAGTTAGACACCAAAACCCTATTCTAGTTGTTAAGGCCCCTATAACTATATTATACGTGCGGATGATTGTGTGGCAGTGTTCTCCCTGAGTACGCGGCTGCCAGTCGCACGAGCTCGATGTTGAGGATTTGTACTGAACCCCACATACCCTCAACCCAAGGCTGTACCCACAAAACCCTGGAATCTAGACCCCGAACCTTCTACTCAAGACCCCAAATTCACACTCCCCTAAACCTCACACCCCCAAACCTCGAACCCATTGAGGTAGGTTTATGTAAGGTATAGGGTACAGGCATTCCTGCCGATGCTGACATCAATAGCTTGGGATCGAGCCCCCCAGCATCCCCAGACGACGTGTAGAAGCCTAGGCAGCAGTAGTACTGCTTTTAGGGTCTATGTATGGTTGCTGATTTTGAAAATCCCCAGCTGGAATCTCCAACACTCGAGAGCCACACTTTCAGAGCTCCCGCGAAAGAATGCGAGCAGGATCAGCCTTTTTCTGGCAAGTTCGATCAGAGGCCTAGGGTTCAGGGTTTAGGGGAAACCTGTATGTTATAGTTATACTGAGACTCTGGCAGTCCATGATTAGACTGACTCGACAGGATGCTCAGGGTGTTCCCTGCCAACAAGGATTGATGCTCGCAGAGATACTGCTGAGCCATTTGATGCACCAGGAGCGTTCTAAAACGCAATGCGCGCAATAACTCCGTGGGACGAAATCAGCTGCAGGTCACTTTTTGTTCTTGGCCCGGCTCCTCAAGCTCAAGCCCCCGAAGCACGAAACAGCCTAGGCTTCATACGGTCATGATAGCCAAAGATTAGCAGCACCCCTGCATGTTTCAACCATCCTCTTTGAGGGGCCCTTACAAGGAGCTAGCTCTTTTATTTCAGGGTTCCCGTATTACAGCTGAAAAGCGGAGGAATGGGGACCCCTACTAAAAGGGGACCGTGGGGAACCCAGGGAGCAACCAGCCAGGCAGGCAGTCTCCAACTGCTCGTTGCTACAGACGTCGCCGCCCGGGGTTTGCACGTAAAGCACTTGTAGCTCGGCTGCCGGTGTGGGTGTCCTCGTTCAGAGCTTACTTTTAGGGTTTGGGGTTTTTGGGAACATGGGCTTGTTTCTTTTTGGGGTTTGTGTTCATCTGTCTGCTGCTCCTGCCGCTGCGGCTACGAGTTTACTTCATTCGTTTTTCATTCTCAGTCATTGGAAACGAAGTTTCTGAATGTCGATGCCAACGCATTAGATAATCATTTTGAGTGGGTTGTTCTTTCTATTGATGCTTGAAAATTGCTTTGTCCTCGTATGTGTGTGTAGTGAAATGAAGGAGTCCACTTATGCTAACACAGGCTTTCTGGGGTTTACATGGACCCCAAAAAACCTACCTTTTGTACGGACCTATACAAGGAACTCATAATCGGGAACCTAAAACGGAAGGTTCTATCGGGTCCAGGTGTGGGGCCGTTGCGTGCTTTATGTGGAGGCCTTATCCCCCTTGCACTGAAGGGTCCCTGCTTTGAGAGCCCTTATAGGAGGTCTTGATCACGGTGCCATCTATTCTCCGCAACACGCTGGAACTTGCGTGCCTGACTACCCAGAGAACCCAAAACCCATTAATTAAGGAATATACCTTAAATAATGGGTGCCTTAACAGTCTGATTTAAAGTATATTCCTGAGTTACGGGGTATTTGGTTCTCTGGGTACATGCAAGGCGCAATCTGTTTGCAAAGCATGGCTTGTTATGTTGTTGCGGCGTAGAGCTTCGCGACTGCCCTGAGATAACGATCCCAACACCCAGTCTAACGGGCTGTAAGGCCTTGTTTGAGGGCACGTTCCGTGTTTGTGGTAAACCCTAAACCTTAACCTAACCCTCAACCCTAAAATCGTGAATCACAGAACGCTTCAATAAGGTAACCCTGAACCTAAAAGCTTAAATCCCAAATCTTAAATCCCAGAAACCCTCAATCCGTGCATACGCTGGGCTCACCCAGGCGATACGTAATCAACTACGACTTCCCGTCGAATCTGGAGTGTCGCCGTCTTGTTTGTTGCCTTATGGCTTAGGAGTTGTGGCTTTAAAGTTGGGGGGTGTGGAGTTTAGGTATGCTTAGGGTCTGGGTGGATCTATTTGTTAACTGCAACGGCAGAAATACCATGTTACTGTAATTCCTATCATCTGAACTGCGCTGTAGCTGAGATCGGCTAAAGAGCTACATCAATCACGTATTCCTCCGCGGTTCATATCATTGCTGTTGCAGCGTAGTCTCGATATGTTCATGTCTGTCCCCCCCACCCCCCTAAGCCCTAAAGCCGCCCAAACGGGCATTCAAGATGCAGAGAGTGCAGATTGGAAAAGGGCCCTTTAAAAAACAAAAAGACCTTAAACCCTAAACCCGAACCCAAGATGCGAAGACTGGGTTTCGAGGATGTTTTGCGGGCTTTCGGACCGCGGGTTTCGCTTTCAGGGTTTCGGGTGTAAGGCTTTGAGTTTCAGGTTTAGGGTTTCGGATTCAGGGTTTCGGATGTAAGGTTTTGGCTTTCTGGTTTAGGGTTGAAGGTTTAGGGCTTAGGGCTTACGGCTTAGGGTGTCAGGTTTGGGGTTTCAGGTTTCGGATATCTGCATCCGTGTTCGCGGTTTAGGACTTATCTAAACTGAGGTTTAAACTCCTATCACAGCCTATTACACTCCAGCATACCCTAGCTTCGCGCGAGCTCTAAAATGAACCAGCCGCATAAACCCACAACCCCGGAAACGTGCAGTCCTAAGGTAGCCTCGAAGCTTGTCGTTTCTGCGATAACCCATGCAAAGGGGACCCTGATTTCGTTCAATCCGCTTGAACCTGCAACCTAAACGCAAAATGTACACCCCGAGCCCCAAACGCTGAAATACTTATAGAACCCTTACCTAGACCCCCAAAAGTATGTAAAATAATGGCCTCAAACCTAGAAAAGGCTATTATTCTATATACTTTTGAAATTCCATTTAGGCACCCTTTTCGAGCCGAGCCTCAAGACGAGCATTTCCAGGCAGTATTGCCATCGCATCGGACGAACTGGCCGAGATGGCGAGCGCGGGCCTCGGGTTTTGACTTTTCAGGTTTAGGGTTTAGGGTTTAGGTTCTGTGCGGTTAGTGTTTTGACCGTAGGACCTTAGGTTTGGGAGGTGAGGGAAGGGAAGTAGGGTTGAGGGGTTGAGGCTTTAGAGTGTTGGGGCTTTGGGGTTTAATGCCTTTGGAGCGTCGATGTCAAATCAACAGGACCAGGCTGTTACGATTCTCGCTCAGTGTTCAAGATTTCGGGGGTCAGCTCTTGTAGACATTTCAAAACTAGGATGCCCAGTAGTACCCTTATTCGCTTTCAGTCCTAGGCTCCTTAAAAAGGTACCCAATACCAACAAGGGAGCCCATTTCTTTTCCTAGGTTACCGGGCATCCTATGGTCTCACCCTTCTTGTGCTTTGTGTTGATTGCTAGAGCTCAAGGTCTGCGCCAGGGCCGGTCTTCATTACTAGACTCTGCAGCAGGGTTGAGGGTTTAGGGGTAGCTGCTGCAAGCCCAGGGCACTCACAACTCAGACCCTTATCAACCCTCAGAATCGACAAACTATGAAACTGAGACACACATGCATATCATATCATGCCATTTCATAGCATATCAGACCGTACCCAATCATATAATGTCACATCATATCACTTAATACCATATCATAACAAACGATGTCATATCCCATCATGTCAAGTTGCATCATATGTGCATGCATGCATGCATGCATGCATGCATGCATACATATATATATATATATATATATATATTCATATATATATATATATATATATATATATATTTATTTATTTATTTATTTATTTACATGACCCGGCTAGCTGGGTGACGAAGACACAAGTCCATGTTATGGCCACTGAAATGGCAGTCCTTAACACGAGTCACGAGCCCAGTTTATGTCGGCGTTGGCCGCCGGACTCTTACGAACGTACACTGGGCGAGTCCAGCTGCCATGATCCACCGAACTACCTCCTGAGGAGAGTTTCATAAGGATCCTTAGGGGTGTAGGGGGGAGGGGTGTAGGGGACTATATTTCCTTAAATAGGCCTTATTAGTCCTTATTATGGGCCTTAAGGCCCCCTACCCCCCCTCCCCCTACACCCCTAAGGATCCCTATGAGAGCTGCAGCCACAACACGTCCAGGAAACCTCCGTGTGGACCTGGTGTGAGGTTATTTTCCTAGATAGGTGCAGCGGTTCTCTGGGGGCTAAACCCTAAACCCTAAACCCTAAACCCTGAAGTTCCCGGTCGAAGCCTCAGCCAACTCTGGCATTCAAGCCAACAGTATCATGGCGGTGAGAAAAGGGGTGTCAAAGAATAATTGCCTAAGCCAAAAACTCCAAACGCACTACGCTTAAAACAACCCTAAATCCTGCACCTCAAACCCTATCTACACCCTCAACCCGACCCTAAACCCTAAGCCCTACTATAAACCTATAAACCGTATACCCTAAACCTTACCATAAACCCTATAAGCCCTACTATAAACCCTAAACCCTACTATAAACCCAAAGCCTATGTGCGAGGTCCGGCACTGCTTTATCTTTCTTCACCAGGACGGCTGGCTCACGGGCGCTGCGAATCCCGAGCCCTTGAATCGGTCTAGAAGGGTTTAGGAATATAAAAACTGAAGGGTGCTTGGACATGTTTTTGTATTTCAAATCCTGGGTTCCTAGAAGCTCTAAGAAGCAAGGAAATTTATGATGTTTGCTAGGGGTGAAAGGGCAGTATAGAAAACTCCTCGACCACAAACAGTGTGGGTCTTTGGGTTTCCTAGGTCGTATTGGGGACTTCTGACTTTCTCAGAATGGGCCCTTATTGAGTCATTGAGAGGGTCTATATACGGAAGGGTCTCCCCAATCCTAAATCCGAGGGTTTGGGCCTCGGCAGGTGTCAGGAATACTGGTAAGTGTACTACTTAGGTTTCTTTGAAAACAGGGGTACCCTAAACCCTAAACCCTAAACCCCTAAACCCTAGTTTAGGCGTCCTTCTGAGAAGGATCCTTCCTGTTAGGATCTCGGGCCTGGGCCAATAAATCCTGAACCGTTACTTGGAGGGTCGGGGGACTTAGTAACTGGTTATTTTAGGGACTTATAACTACCGCATCCCCAATTAGGGTCCCTTTTAGGGTACTTATAAGTCTACTTACTAGCTACTTGCTAAGTCCCCCGACCCCCCAAGTACAGTCGCGCAGGAACCTGGCTCCCTTGAGCAAGGACCTCGTCCTCTTGCTGGAGCGGAGCGGCCAGAAGGCAAAGGGGGTGAGGGGAGGGGCCTTTTACTGCTTCACAAGCGATTCTGAAGGGTCCCAGAGACTCCAATACCCCTTAATTAGTTAAGGAATATACCTTAAATCATATTAGGGACCCTACTATAATCTAAGGTATGTTCCTTAATGAAGGGGTATTTGAGTCTCTGGGGCGTCTGGAAGGTCTCTCGGGTCCTTCCCTTGAGGATCCCTTTAATTCGGGTCTGAACTTGCGTCTCCAAAACCCGCCCCTTTGAAAGCATCCCATACCAGATTTTTTGGCCTGACGATTCGAATTACGTAGCTAATCATGATGGTAGTTATTGTGGCTCGCAGTTTTTGGGGTACATGATGATTAGGTACTTGGACTCTGTGGATTTGTGGGTGCGAAGCCAGCGTTGAAGGGAGGGCTCGGACCAACAAAGCAACAGAGGAGTATGGATAGTTGCAAATAATACAGGGGCCTAAAAAATTGACAATACTATTTCTAGCATAATGGGCCCCAAAGCCCTATTCTAATTATTAAGGCCCTCATATGACTGGTCCTTTAGAGCTCCTTCAGAGAGACACCTGAGAGAAGAACACCTGACAGAACGAGGTGGATCCACAGCTGCGAGGCCTAGCAGAAGGCCGCCGATGTGAAGTCTTCGTTGCCGCGACCCTAAAGAACCTACCTCTTTAGGGGTCCTCCGTGTGTGCGTATGCGTGTCCTTCAACAGGTGGGGTATTTGAGTTGGGCTTCGAGGGATCCTTTTGATAGGGTATGGGCGGTTTCGGGCTCAGGGTTCAGGATTTTTCGGGTGACGGCATGACATCAAAGATCCCAAGCAGCTAGGAGTTCAAGCATATTTTGGGATCATGCAGAAGTTCGTCCATCGACAAATGTCATGTTCATCCACGGCTTAGAATTTAGGGTAGGGTTTGGGGTGTTGCCAATGTGAACGGTGCTTTCGGATATCAAATGGTTGCTGGTACGACTTGTCAAACGCGGGTGTTATGCAGGGCCTCATTCCCATTGAAACATACCCCAAAATCTAAGATTCCAGTTATCCTTGTCCTTGTTATTATATAGATATTGCCGGTGTTTATTTTTATTCTTTTCCGGCCCCTTAAGCAAACGGGTGTCTTGTTTCAAAGCCAATAAGGCCCCTATGATAAGGCTTGGGACCGGCTTTGGCATGTTCACATGTAAGGTACGGCCTTTCTGGGTTGAGAATAGCGGGGAAAGACTTACTAATTACTGGAGTCTCTGCGGACCTTTAGGACTTAGGCTTTAGACTTCAGCGGTTTAGGGTTTCGGGTCTTCAGGGGTTTAGGGGTTAGGGTTTAGGGTGTAGGGGTTTAGGGTTTAGGGTATTCAGGGGTGTAGTAGTTCAGGGGGCTAGAGTTTTGGGTGGCTGGGGGGTTTCGGCCCAGAATGTCTTCGGACTTTGGGAAGGGTCGAAAGTGTCTTTTCACATCATCGTGCGGCTGAATATCAGCGCGGCCCGCTTTTCTTTCTCACCGCGGATGCATCACCATGCGGATGGTTGTCAATATCAGGGTCCTTATTATAGTAGGGCACCTATAACTTAAGGTACAAACCACCCATGCGTTTTGTCAACTGCACCACCAGGTGTTGCCATCCTTTCTCAGCCGCACACTTTGACTGCACTTTGCATACTCCCGCCAGCCAGAAGATGCACGGCTTTGCAAAAGGCAAATGCCGCAACCCCCCAACCCCTGCCTGCCATCAGAGCCCGAAGCCCTAAACTCCAAAACCCCATAATGCACTAAACCCTGAACCGTAAACCTTAAACCTTAGACCACTGCCCTAAACCCCCATAGTGCACTAAACCGTGAACCGTATAGCCTAAACCTTAGACCACTACCCTAAACCATACACTGCACCCTAAACACTAAACCCTAAACCCCTAAACCCTAAACCACACGCTGCATACCCAAGCCCGAAGTCGCGAAACAGGCAAGCAGAGCCCGGCTGCAGGCAGTGCTCGGAGCTAGGTTTGAGTTCGAGGATTCAACCATAAAGCCTGATATAGAGGCCGTAATAAACAGAATGTCGTTGTGGGGTACATTATGCTATAGCTATAACAAGGAAGCCACAAAAAAGTATAGAGGATTATCTAAGCCCCTGTATTAAAGCTTCAAACCCGGAACCCAAGGCTTCGTTTGGGGATCATGCCCAGGGTTCTCCAGGGTTTCTATCTGCTTAGGGTTATTGGCATTTAGGGGTTATCATGTTTTTGGTTGGGGCTGCTTGAGCTAGAGCCATAGTCGTACCCCTGATACGACTTCATGGCAGCAACTGGGCAACACTGTAGCCCTAGGGTTCAGGGTTTAGGGTTTAGGGGTTTAGCGTTTAGGATTTAGCTACAGAGAGAAGCAGTGTCGTTGTCCCCCACCCCCTAGCCTTCTCACTCCAGTACACGACGAGTTCTTGAGAAGTAAACGTTGGAGAAGCGGAACAGCTACATCCGAGACCGGGGGGCGTACATCATAATCCCCCAGGTCTAAATGACAGCTCGCCTCTCACGACTTCTGTAACCCTAAACACTCAACCGAAAAAAGCCTGGACCCCTAATCCCAAAACCGCTCATCAACTCAGCCCAATCAAGAGAGGCCATGCGGAAGTCGCCCTGATACGAGAGGCTCTTGAAGAGTACTGCAATACAGCCCAATCTAATCTCATCTAATCTAGCCTGATCTATTAGAAGGAAAACAGAATATGATATAACACATTCGAGCAAGATAGAATTTTCTTTATGGGTTAATACAATAACAGACTATAGCATAATGTCGTACAGCATACTCTACCACGGATAGTACATATCTAGCTGCTGCATGTTGCTTGAAACAGTTGCAGCTCACAAGGCCAGCACCAGAGGAGAGCTGGTACTGGGTCTCATGCTTCCAGGCAGCTAGTGGATGTATATGTTAAAACCTCACTCAAAAAGGGCCTTAATAATTACCTTTCCTATTTCGGGGGGCGGGGGGGAAGTATGATGGGCCCCAGAACCCTGTTCTAGTTATCGAGGCCCCTATAGTATGTTATAAGCTGGCTGCATTAGTACATGGACGCTTGGAGTGAACCCACGTGAAGCCTAAAGCCTGAACAGGCAGCGAGGAAGAGAGCAACGAGGCCCCATGCTGCCTGCTCCGATTTGTTTGCTTTTCGCAGAAATGTGGTAATGTAGGAACCTGAGTAAGAAGCCTTGGCCCTATAACCCCAAAATAGTAGGGTTCATATAAGGAACCCTAATAATGGACCCAAGGTCTCTTAATCAGGTTCCTAGATTATTGTTAATCTACAATCAGGAACCCCAAAGGACCTCAAATTTGGGAATTGCACTTGTATTCGTACTTGGAAAGGCATTAACAGGTAGTCTGCAACATGATCTTTGCAGGAATAAGGCAAGTTTAAGGACCTGGCTTTACCACTCCTGGACGGTACCCAGAGAGACAGACCCTTGGTTATGGAACATGTCTTAAGCACGCTAGGGCTTCCCATAAACTACCAGAACCTACTTGGTTGCAGGGTCTTAAAAATAGACCCTAACATGGAATGTATAGGAACCCTGCGAACACGTAGTTTTGGTAGTTCGAGGTTAGTATTCAAAGAACGTTTCTCAACTAGCGGGAAGTACTGGGCTTTGCGTGTAGAAACTCGACCCATCGCAGCCACAGCCCTAGCACGAATTTCGGCATGGAAGCCAACTTCTTTTTTTGTAGGTTCCATAATTGCAGTGTCTCAGAATCAGTTACATGTGGGACGAAGAGCCTGATTGTGCTGGAAGATGTGGTTGAATGACTGAAGCTGCAAGTTTCCGCTCTTGTGTACCGGGGTCCTAGGTTCAAGGTTGTTGCAATATAGTTATGCCCCCTTCCTTGTCAAAGGCCTGTAGTTACGTAGCTGCAAGCACTCTACCTGTTTGTAGTTTTGCCGACCCGAGTCCAGTCAGTTCGGAAATCTGGATGAAGAAACGCCAAGCGCATCCAAGCGCCACTGACCCCAAACCCTAAACCTTCACCCGAAACCCGCTGTATTACGCTGGGCACTGTAGCCCCTAAACCCTGAAGCCCTCCAACCCTACAGCTCCAGCTCCCTAAAGCCCAAATTGCTTCAACTTTTGAAGCAAACACTGAGCCTTTCCGTCACTATGCCTGGAACCCTTCCCCCAACACAAAGCCTTAGACTGCTCTCTCAAAACCCGAGACCCCGAAAGTCCAAAAAGGCCTGCAACTCCCTTTCGGCTAGGGGTTTAGGGTTTAGGGTCTCAAGCCGGGAAGCCCGACGTTACTCGATGAGCTGTGGCACGCATTTCTAGATTTGCAAGACAAAACCGTCTGGGAAATCCAGTCGACGCAGGGCAGGCTGGACAAGCTCTTCTGGTATGTCAATCACAAGAGCAAAGGTAAAGCTAAGCCCTAGACCCTAAGGAGGGCTGCCACAGATGGCCGAGCTTCACCACCGAAGTGATAAAGGGCACACTCGGTGTTCATCCCCGGCCATGTCCGGCCATGTGCTCTTGACATACATGGCGAAGCAGCTATGCGCATGGTTGCTTAAATCAAATTCCTTAAAAAGAGCCCAGCTCTCAGAGACCGGAGGCTAAGCAGCTTTTGTAACCCTAAGCTGCAGCGCATTGAGGTCCCGAAACCCTTGGACGGTTTTTTGTGGAGCCAAGCCCGCCTCCCCAATTGGGAGCTGTATGAGAACCCTGTATATATGAGAAGCCTGCATGGTCCATATGATGACCCGAAGTCAAAAACCACAAAAAACCAAGCCGAAAACTCTAGCCCCAAACCCTAAACCCTACACGGCTTACTTAAACCCCAAACCCTAAACCCTAGCCCTAAACTCTAAACCATAAGCCCCTACTATAGGGGTTTAAATAACTACCAACAGTATGGTGGGGGGTTCCTTATTACGAATATAGTATAATGGGCCCCAAAACCCTATTCTACTTACCAAGGCCCCTATATTAAGCCATATAAGCTCCTAAGCCCCAAACTCTAAACCCTACACGGTTTACCTAGATCCCAACCCCAAGCCCTAAACCCTAGCCCTAGCTCTAAACTCTAAACCATAAACCCCTATAAGTCATAAGCTGCTAGCCCCGTAAGCCCTAAACCCTAAACCCATAGCTAGTATAGGTGCATGGTTTAGGGCTTATCTTAACCATGACCCCAACTTCTAGCCCCAAGCAGCTAAGTACCCTAAAAGGGACCCTAATTGGGGTTATGGTACATATAAGTCCCTAAAATAACCAGTTACTAAGTCCCCCAAACCCTAAACCCTAAACCCTTATATATACAGTATCCCTATAGATCCCTTTAAAGGACCCCTTTAAAGGAACCCATTATAGTTACTAAGTCCCCCGACCCTCCAAGTAAGCCCCAAGCAGCTGAAGGAAGAGGGTCCCGAAGCCGAAGCCGGAGCCGGTGCGGTGGAGCCGGAGCAGAGGAAGGAGTGGCGATCGAGGGTTCAAGGGGGGTTTTAGAGGTTTAGGGTTGAGGGGATCTTAGAGGTTTAAGAGGGTTCAAGGGGTTTTAGGGATTTTAGGGTTGAAGGGATTTTAGAAGTTATTCTTTAGGGTTTAAGGGGTTTTGGAGGTTTACGGTTTAAGGGATCTTAGAGGTTTAGGGTTTAAGGGGTTTTTAGAGGTTTAGGCTTTAGGGTTCAAGGGCTTTCAGGGAGTTTAGGGTTGAAGGGATTTTAGAAGTTATTCTTTAGGGTTTAAGCGGGGGTTTTAGAGGTTTAGGGTTTAAGGGATATTAGAGGTTTGGGGTTTTAGAGGTTTGGGGTTTGGGGCTTATGATATGGTTTGGGGTTGAGGGTTTAGGGTTTGGTTGAGAGTATCAGTTGACAGGGCTCTTGGAGGATTTTGCACAGGGTTTCGGTCTGTCTTTACGTGTTAGCGTGATGAGGATTGTAGGGCTTCACTCAGTTAGGGTTTAGGGTTTTCGGTGTTTAAGTTGCCGGGTTTGGAGTATGGTGTTCACCGTCAATCATAAGCTGTTCTACATCTTTACATCTTAGTTGATTGTCACGAACTACATCTCGCATGCAGCACCTTTGAGTGTTGCAAGGTTTAAGCTGCACGGTCCTTGTTCCTTCAGGGTTTCCGAGACCGAACCCTAAACCCTTTCGTTGGTTTTTCAGAGACGAAAGGAGCAGTGGACCGAAGATGATCATGATGACCCCTTCGCCGCGGCCCTGAGCTTTCGAAGACACGGGGCTGCTGCTTCAGTCCTGCTATATAGGGGCCTTCATAGATGGTTTTGTAGGGATATATTATACCAAAACTGTAGGCCGTAATATCTACCATAGTTATAGGGCCTGAGTATGGAGGTTCGGAGTATATTATGCCATAATTATAATAAGGACGCCCTCCCCAACAAAAAACAGAGTATACCTAGAACCTCAACTGCTGTTGCTTGAGCTTGGACAGCCCTATTCAGGATTGTAAGACCCGCGAAGGCAGGTGCTTTGGGTTGCCTTTCGTCGAGATGCTAAAGCCTAGCATGCATTGTATCTCTACCCGTAAGGGCCCTGTACCCAGACAGCATATATTTTGCCCTTGAAGTATACCTTATATAGGTACTTTGGGCCCAAAGTATATAGTATTTGGGTACATGGACCCTCAGGGTATGGTCACATGGGTCTGGATCATTTTCGCGCAAGGCTTCGTAGTACATGACGAAGCGTTTCAGAAGAGTTTGGCACTCAATGGCTTACAGTAAACTCCTTACAGTTGGAAACCGGATTAAGGCCAAATAGTGCTGGGATTCCCAATATATTACTCTTAAGGATTGAAGCTTTTGGGTTTCCAACTTTCAGCCTCTACTGTAGAATCATCCTCGACCCGAAACTTGGGGCTTCTGGCGGTTTCCCGAAATCCCAGGGGGTTTCGGACCAAAGCCTCGAGAGCCTGAAACCAAAGATTTGCTGCGGGCAGCTTTCGCTTAAGTCTAGGGTTTAGGGGTTTAGGGTTTAGGGTTTGGGTTTAGGGTTTTGGGTTTTGGGGTTGGGTTTGGGGTTTAGGGTTTAGGGTTTTAGGTTTAGGGGTTTAGGGTTTAGGGTTTAGTATTTGTTAATTTCCTAGCATTGCTAATCTATCACAACTACGGCTACCAGTACAACCAAGACGACGACGGCCACCACCTCTAGGACGACGACAGCGACAACTGCCACTACTCTACCGCTTCACTCACAGTACTTAAGTAGCGCATGCGATGCTACCAGGTGTCGGAAATGTAAACCCTAAATCAAACCGAATGCCACGAAAAGGAGCTTGTTTGCTCATAGATGTTATCTTTATGTCTCCTATCGCCTAATTTCTGCTGACCGCTTAACCAAATAGTTAGTCCTAAACTCTCTGACTTCTGCATATGAGGGAATTGAACGGCCCTTAAACGGGTCAGGAAACAATCACTGCTTTCTGCGTTCCCTAGTTCCCTGATAAATATAGGTTCCTTTCACACATCTGTACACCCTACCTATAGTCTCCATTGTAGTTCCCTTTTTGGTTAACCAAAATCTCTATTATAGGATCCTATCCATAAAATTGGATAACCAAAATAAGGAACTACTTTGGGGCCTTTGGGTAAACCCCAAAACAGGTGTACGTTCCAGATTCCTCCGCTCCCTGAGGACCGGAGCACATCCCAAACCGCACAACTTTAAGCTCCCTACGTATTAGGCTCTTCCCAGAGGCCCTCAAGTAGTTCCTTTTTGGGGGTTCATATATAGATTCCTATAGGGCACTCCCAAGAAGGAACTACTTTGGGGCCTCTGGGTAGGCTCTAGAGACCCCAGAAGCAAGTAAACAGCTCGGATGTCATTTTTCGTTCGCAAAACTCCAATCTTCATATCAAAGACACAACACTCATCGGAGGCCACAAGGGGTTTTAGCCTATGGGGGTTTAGTAGGGATTATGGTTCCCAGAATAGGGTTCATATTAAGGAATCCCTACCCCAAGAATCTTAAAGCCCCCTTTTGGCCTCCCATCAAACACTCAGGCTTCCGTCGGAGGAGGTGGGCTGCGAATTGTTCCACGACGCCGGGGAGAGGCCTAGGTTTCCGGTGTTGAAGGGGGTGCCTGGTTTGCTTCGGGGTCTCTGATGCTTTTTTAGGATATATAGGGCTCCAGGTTTAGGGTGCAGGTTCAGTTGGCCTAGGGCGTGGGTCTAAAGAACGCTCAGGCTCCAGAGTCAAAGCGGCGTGTGAGGTTTCGGCTGTGTTTATCGCTACCTTGAACTAAATACCCAAACCTACTTTTTTTCAGGGTTTATATGAATAGGTTATGGTTGGTTCAGGCTCAGGTAGTGTATAAGCATGTACACATACCGATCTGCAAGCTGGCCGGGCTCACAGGAAGCAAGAGAGACGAGCCTGAAGCAAGGACTATTGGAGCTTCTGTAACCGATAAAGTATTGGGATTCTTGGTAAGGGGGTTAATTCAAGTTACCATAAATAAGGAACCATATTGTTTATTATAGATCCATATTATGGTAACTTAAAACAAATCCCTTGACAAGAACCCAAGGAATCGACCCTGCAGCAGATGCACAGACAGATGGGGCCTTTGCTAGTTTAACTTACTGCAATCATAAATGGACGAGTGCATTACACTCCTGACTCATGATCCGTAAATTGATTCTTTTCAGCATCGTGATAGAATTGACGCTACTTGTGACGCCGTGCATGGATGTACATACCAACTAGACTATGCCCATACACTTGAAACACAAGTTGTTCTCTATGCCCTTCCTGTGAGGAAGTGGTTGGAATCCAACCCGAGACACTAAGCAGTTTATCCCATGCTTGCTGCAGGCCACGAGTTCGGAGGAAGCCGATGACAACAAAGACAACAAACCTGCGGGCCACGTGCCTCCCGTCAGCGCGCAAGCTTCCAAAGGAGCCCGGAAAGCTTGCAGGGTTGGATTTGCAGGTTGTTTGGGGTTAATGGCGTACGATTCCCTGGACCTTAAACCGAAACCCTTAACCCTTAAACCCCAATTGTTGAAGGTCGAGGTCGAGAACAAGCAGCCTCGCCATTTCGCTCTGTGTCCTGGTTCTTCCAGAAGTCTTCTGACACATGCAATTGCTTTCCTACAGTAGGGTTCAGGGTTTAGAGTCTTTTTTACGGGGTTTAGGATCGCATCGTAATCTCAGTGGTTTGGTCCATAAGCAGACCAGATTGAAGCCAAAGCCCTTCAATCAAGCCGCACGCCCCCCGAAACCCTCAGCAAACCCGAATTCTAAACCCTAAATCCTCAAACCTCAACTACCCAGAGATGCCAATACCCCATAATTAAGGAATATACCTTAAATCCTAATATTAAGTATTATTAAGGCCCTTACAGTTTGAGGTATATTCCTTAATTTAGGGGTACTGGGTTCTCTGGGTAGAACCCCAAGCCCCGCAATCTCTTCCATCCGAGCCTCAAAGCTTATGCCCTGACCTCTAAACAAGGGAGAGAGAGTCCCTGAGGCTTGCTGCTGTGGACCCTAGACCTGCCTCGACCCTAACCTTTTCTGGGTTGTGTGTTTAGTTTGGGGTTTGATGTTCATAGTACCTCATGATAGCAGGGTGCTTGGGTATGGATCCTATAAACTCTAAAGTCGTAGTTTGGCGAGCCCACGATCCAGCATTCGGAACTTGAGTTCTAAAAAGGCCCAAGGTTTCTTAGTCAGGTTCCTACATTACGCTTATAGATCCCTTATAGTAACCCTTATAGTACCCTTATAGATCCCGTATGGTATCCCTTACAGTACCCTTTTAAGGAAAGCCACGAACCCTGGATCTCGCCCCATCGATCTCTCGCCGTTGCCAGGAGACGCCACTCGGCAGACGGTGCAGGGCAAGAAGAAGGAACGGGGCTTCGGTTTTCCAGGATGGTGTTGGTTGGCCCTAAACCCTAAACCCTAAATCTTAAACTTGGATCTTCATCGGCGGCTGAGCTTTTTTCAGGTTGGGGGTTGAGGCGAGGCTTTGCAGCTTGCAAGTTGTGTAGGTTTGGGGTTTTCAATGTGCCTCAGACCATGTGGTCAGTGCTACAGTTTTGGAGAGCTGAGCCAGCCGTTCTTTATGATGGTGTAGCGGCTGATACTCAAAAGGATTCGGAGTCTGCAGGGTTTTTGAGTCTTAGGGTTTTCGGGGTCGGGTAGTGTGTAGGATTTTGTGCTTAGGGTTGAGTGTTTGGGTTTTAGGGCTTAGGGTTATTTGGGGCGTGAGATTCAGGGTTGAACATTTGCTTTTTGTGGTATCGATCTGGGCTTACGGCATGTAGTGCTGAATGTTCGGGCTTCGGGTTTAGGATTTAGGGCTTGCTGGGTTTGTCTGGTCTGCTGTTTCAGGTTCATGGTTGAGAAGGTTCGGATTCGAGTGTACGTTTAAGGGTACAGGGTTTGGGACAGTCGCAGCAAGTTCTGAACAAAGTCCCATTCTCAGTCTGAAAGGAGAACGAAAGCCAATCCTTGAAAACCCCAAACCCTAAACCCCTGAACCCTAAACCCTAAACACTCCAAGTCCCATCGAGGGGTCTGAAAAGTTGCTATTGTACTTTTCTCAGGGCTCCCGGCTATGTTTTGTGCAAAAAGACCCTCAGCCCTAAACCCCTAAACCCCAAACGCTAGAAACCCGGAGCTCTACACCACAAGCCGCAAACCCTCCAGCGTAAACCCTAAATCTTAAACACTTTAAACCTCACCAAACATTAAGCCCTAAATCCTAAACCCTTAAAACCCCACTATGCCCTAAACCCCTCAAGCTCGGGAGGTGAAGCGCCTCCGTGGCAAGAGGGGCGGTGCGAAGCACCGCGCCGGCTGAGGCTCGTCAGAGTTTCCTTTTGCAGCGCTTTTAAAGGGTTCTAGAAAGGTTTAGGGTGCTGCAGAGTGGCAGCAGAGTGGCAGGGTTCATGCAATTGTCGAAGATCCACACGATTGTCATCATGGCCAACACGACTGTGACTGGGACCATGTTTGAGGCCATTGCAGGTTTAGGGTTTAGGGTTTTAGGGTTTAGGGTTTAGGGTTTATAATTTATAGTTTATCCGGTTTAGGTAAGCCTCAGCTCGTCGCGCAGCGGGTCGTCCTAGCTAGACTCGCAGTGCAGCTTTCTGACCGGTCCTCTACCCATAGGCCCCAAAGTAGTTCCTTTTGGGGATTACCCTATAGGATTCTATATATGAGCTCCAAAAAGGAACCACTTTAGGGCCTTAGGGTAGGCTGATGCTCCCACTTGAAGTCTTGAGCACTCATTTGTGCGTTGATTTGAAGTAGCTTTCCCTGTGTTGCTCCAAATTCTAGGCTACCCTTCAAGAAAGGCTACACAAAAAGGGTTCCCTAGTTTAAACATCCACCGAAGTGTGTTCAATGATCTTCTGGCCAACCACCCCGACGCAAACATCCCACTAAAGATCCCCCCGATTAAGTATGATACAAATCAAACCCGATCCCAATTCCTTGAAAAGGCCGGCAAAATTCATCTGGGAGTTTCCGAAAATAGGGGACCCTAATATAGTACCCTAAAAAGTAGGATCCTTATTATAAAGGACCCCAAAATAAGGTACCCCTGATTTTCGGAAACTCCCATCTATCAGTGGTCTAAACTCTGTTGCTTCGCACTCCTGGACTTGAAGTCCGAACCCAGAAGCCGAAACCCCCAGACCCCATTAAGCCCTAACAACTCTCTACATCTATCTATCTATATATATATATATATATATATATGCGGATGAATAAATAAATAGATATAAATAAATATATATATATATATATATATACAAGAATATTCACAGACATGGAACAATTCTACCAACCTGACTCCCCTCCCTTTTCCATGTGCCTCAGCAATCGGTGTTTGCAGGACATCCCTCACGACGCCACGGGGCAGTCGAAGCGCATGCGCTTGTGCGCAAGAAAGAGCAGTGACAAAATCCACAACCCCAAACCCTAGACCCAAGATCCTAAACCCAAAACCCCGAACCCTAAACCCAAAACCCTCAACCCAAGATCCTAAACCGACAACCCCGAACCCGAAGCCCTGAACCCAAAATCCCAAGGCCTAAAACCCAAAGCCCCGGGTACCGACCCTGTACAGTGTTCCATACAGCTTCGGATTTCGGGAAAGTTCTAGGGTGGGCTCATCGACGCTTCTATACGTGGTTTTGCTGCGAAGCTAAGCCCTAAAGCCCTCAAGCCTCCGAAAATGTCAAAGCCTGCAAAATTCCTGAAGGAACTCTTTAAGGATCCCTAGGCAATTCAACCCCAACGCCTAAAACTTGAAACTTTTGCAGAAAAAGGCTCATTGCACTTTAAACAAACTGAAACCAAACAAACTTGAACAGTTGCATTCCGCCGGCATGGGCTCAGCTTGCACGCGTAGCTCGTGCTTCCGAATCCGACCCTTCCTTCCGAAGGCTTACCCAAACCCTAAACTCCCAAACCCTAAACCGTTGTTGAGGGCTCCTGAGGTCTGGGTCTTGTGGGGTTTCAGGTTTGGGGTTTAGGCTGATGAGGTTTGGGGCTTGAAGGCTTAGGGATTTCGAGTTTAGGTTCCGGTTTTCAGGTGGTAACTCGACCTGATGTGAAGCTTAAGCGTTGTGGACCAAACCATTTCCTGGGGTCCTCATCACAAGTATATTTTAGTACACCCCAGGAGCCCTGCTGTCCAGATGAAGGCCCCCATAAGCCAAGTTCCCCAGGGTCTTCCAAGCCGGGTAGGGGCTGGCGAGATCAGCTGGGGATCTGGATGTCCGTTTTTTTGAGGTCTAAACCCGACAATTTAAACCCTAAACACTAGAGTTTGGGTCGCGAGGGGGTGGGAGTTTAGTTCAAAGGATGTTTAAGGAACAGGCTCCTGCGCGCTGCCAGCGCTAAAGGGCTCAAAGGACTTAAGTTGTTAGGTGTCGGTAGGGCTTTCGGGATCTAGTGCTTTTGGTTGAAGGGGTTACTGGTCTACGGGATTGTCTGCTTGGTTTAGGCTCTTCCTTAAGCCCAAATTAATAACCTTTTAGAGGACCTATACAAGGAAATCATAATAAGGAACCCTAAAAAGGTAGGTTCTTCAGGGTTAAGGCTGGGTTTGATTTCGCGTGTCGGCGTGCGCTACGTTTGGGACGCACAGATCATGCCATGGCTTCACCGGAAACCCGGATGTATCCCAGACTCCTCCTGACGCCGTGGATTCGAAGGTTTGGGGGCTAAGAGTTTATAATAGAGCACCTTTATAAGGGTTTAGAATTTCGGCCTTCTAGAGAGTCTCCAAACTCTGACATGAGCCTTCGCAGGGACTTCTGCACGGAGCATTGCGCCATAAGATCCGTAGCCCTAAAGCCCGAAGAATCTTAAAAGCACCAAAAGCCCTCTACACCCCAAGGGCTCGAAAGCCCTGGAGCCCCGAAGCCTCAACTCAGAAACGTGAGTCTCCAGGCCGTCACAAGGAAAATGGCTTCCGAGAGGCCTCCGCAGATTGTTTTCCATTTCGTCAAAAATATCTCGGGTTTGCGTGGCTTAGTGCCTCTGGGTCTTGGATTGAGGTGTGTGCACGCAGAGGAGTTGCGGCGCCTGATACAATAGTAGGGCATTGTATTCTTTACACAAGTGATTTGTATAAGGTTTCATGCCCTCAACCCTAACCTGTTTAAAGCCTGAACCTGAAACCCTAACCTGTTGTTTATGGGCGTTTGGATGGTCAAGTGTCGGGCCTCAAGGTTTCACTGGACCCTAGCAGCCATTTGATCAAGCCCCTCTCCTCAGGGCCTTGGCAGTCACACAAGCACAGAAGACCAGGTAGGCCTTTGGGATAATTTATCTTTTCCCCTTGTTGGGCTTACCTGTTTACGATATTTTGCAGAGGCTTTCGGGCCAACCTAGAAGATGCTCCCTTCAGTAGCTCCCCTTAACCCTAAGCCCCAAAGCCTAGATCCTAAACCCCCGAACCCTAAACCCTAAACCTTAACCCTAAGCCCCCCCAAACGCACAAGCTGGTAGTGGGACCCTCGGGGTAAGCCACCAAACGGTGGGGTTCCCCGCCGCCCCAAGCACCGTAAAGAAGCCGAGAAGTTGAAAAAAAAAGCCCAAACTCTACAGGGTTTAGGGCTAGGGTTTAGCGGTTCAGAGTTTAGGGTTAGGATTTGGGGCTTCAGAGTTTAGGGCTAGGATTTAGGGGTTTTGGGTTTCGAGCTCGGGTTTAGGGCTTTAGCGTCTTATGCCCGAAGCCCCATCAGCCTTGCAGCTCAGGGCCCTAAGGTAAAAGCCAGAAAGTTGGAATATGATTATCCTAACCCTTTATGGTAAATTATAAGGTATCCTACCCTGAAACCATATTCCAACTTTTTGGAGTTCCCTGTAAACCGACAGCAAAGCCCCAAACCGTGAAGCCAATCGACTGGCCCGTAAATTCGGAGGCCTGACAAGCTGGGATGAAGGTAGGTGGGATATTCCCAAGTAAGAGTCCTTATATAAGGGATCCTTAATCCTACCTTCATCCCACCTTTTGAGACCTTTGATAAATGAAGCAGGACATCGCTCATCCGAGACGACGAGGAGAAGTTCGAGTTGCCATGCCCCGAGTGCAGGATCTTGGTGTATGAGGGTGTAATATCTGGGCCGTAGTACTTACCTATCCTATTTTTTTTGTGGGGGGGGATCCTTGCTATAATTGTAGTATCGTGGGCCCCCCAAACCCCGTTGAAAATATTATAAGGCCCCTATAGTAGCGTTCCGGAAGCTCTTGAAACTTAAGCCCACTTGACTCAGGACTTCTGGAGTCCCCCCGACAAGCTCATGCACGCCTACTTATAGCGGCAACCGGTCTTCAACCCGACCTGAGCCCCCCCAAAGCCGACCCTAGGGTTTTCTACTGTGATTCCCATCTATGGATCCTTAATTTGTATGGTTTAGGGTCTAGGATGTAGGGTTTAGGATTTAGGACTTCGGGTTTAGGGTCTAGGATTTAGGGTTTAGGGTTTCGTGTTTTGCCGGGGGCTAGGGAAAGGCTTCAGCATCCACATCAATGTCCAAGTTCTGAAGCCTTCTGATTTTCGGGCTCAGGGGTTTCCCGGTGAATGGTACCTCCGCTGATGAAGCACGTGGGAGTATCAAGAACCTAATAAGGTACAGAAACATGTAGGATCCCTGCATAGCCTTACTGGTACTAATCGCATTGAGAGCGCTATGGCTATAACATCCTTTTGAAATCCTGCTGAAAGAGGTGCCTATTCCCTCAACCTGGTTCCAGGTGCGGCATCGAGGAGACTGCCGTGCGACATGGATTCGTCCGGAAGGTTCTGGGTTTTCTTGGGAGGTTTGGGAGTTAGAGTCGCAGGGGTTTGGAGAAAAGAAGTTTCAGGGGGCGGGAGTCTTTCGGTTTAGAGTTTGCGGTTCAGGGATTGACAGGTTTCGGGGGGGGGGGGGGGGGGGGGGGGGGGCTTTGAAGTGTAGCGTTTTGGGAGAAGGGCGTCGCGCTTTCGGGGTTCATATAATGAGGTGTGGAGTTGAAGAGGTAGGGTTTAGCGTTTTGGGTTTCAGGGTCTAAGGTTTAAGAGGGGTAATTAGGTTGTATTAGGGTGGTGGTTAAGTAGGTGGGCTTGAGCTTGAGCCTTTCCGGAGCGCAAACAATCCCACCATAACCGAGGGGTCACCCTTACTTTGTTGCTTTGCAACGCGCGAAACAGTTTCGGACGGAGATTTGTTGCTGGCTCTCCAGGGACCTTGATTTTGAACGCAGCCAACAATGAGGAGGGCAATTTTGTTTGCCCGAAATCCGCTTCGCAGGTGTACTGCATCCTAGGCGTTCAGCTTGCGGCGGTCTCAGCCACAATCGCACACATGCTCACGACTCTTCTGATGAGTTGCCTGCTCTCTCCAGAGACCATTCATTCATTCGGCGTCCTGCCGTGATAGCATCTCCGACGCCCCGCAAAAAGGTCCAAGTTGGTTCGTGACAGGTTATCAAAAGAGAGCCTGTCGTATCGAGCTTCTAGAAATACGGGTACCCATCCACCAAAACAGTAAGCGCAAGTCTACACCCCGAGCCTTAAAACGCGCGCATCAAGGTTGTGACGACCTTGGTCGGGGGGATTGTAATGAAGTTGGCCCGGCGCCTGGACCGAAGGGTTTCGCACTTCGGGTGTGGGAGTTTGCTTGGCTAAGCCAGGATTCGCGAACCTCTCATATCTACCAACGCCCATGAACCCCAAACCCTTGATGCCCTTGAACCCGCCGAAGCCCCGACAAACCCTCAGCGACCTCGATGTCATATCTTCGTGCTCTGGGAACCTATCTTCGCGCTCTGGGAACCAGGTGTTGCGTGGCGCTTTGACCCTGAAATACTTAGCAAACATGCCCGTAACTGTCCCAACCCCAAACCCTAAGCCCTAAGTTATGGTCTTTTTGCCCCCCAACAGCCATTGTCTGATAGTCAAGGCACTTATACTCTATAGTTCCACGCCGGAGTCGATTTAGTTTGATTGGAGTTTAGGGTCAGGGTTCCACAAGTGTTCTGTAGAGTCTCGATAAACCTATAAGCATAACATAAACATACCATCATTCCAAAAGGACTTGTGGTGTGGGGCTTAAGCTACGTTCGGGCAGAGGATTTAGGCTCAGGGCCCCGGGTCTAGAGTCAAATATCGGGGCCTTAATAGTTACCTATACAATTTTGGGAGTCCCTTATTACTTACAACCATAGTATTACGGGCCCCAAAACCCTATTCTAATTGTTAAGGCCCCTATATTAGCCTAAGGCTCGATTGGCTTCCTGGCTACCCGTACCCGGGAGCAGCGAAATTAGTGTTGCCTCTTCATAAAGTCTACTAATACCACACTGAGGTCCGTCAGAATGTATGTTGGGAGGCATCAAAATCAAGGCTCCATGCTTGCCCTGTCGGGAACAACCTACCGAGTTGCACAGCTTCGGGTCGGGGAAACGATGCAGTTTGGGTTTGCTAGCCATTAGGGGATTTCAGGCTTGCAATCTCGAGCACTTAGCCCCAGGTTGCGAAGCCTGAACCTTCAACACACAAGACCCCTAAAGCCTAAAAGAAGTGGCCTAAACAATTACCAATACTATTTTGATCCTGTTCGCTGCGAGACATGGCCCTCTTCCGGGAGTGGCTCCACTGCGCACTCTTTTGGATTTCCCTTGTGATTGGGTTCAGTCGTCAGGGCATGCCTTGTAGAGTGCAGTGTCTCTTTTCTCGTGTTTCTGGGGGGGAGTTCGCTAGCTGGATTGAGGAGTCCATTCGGCTATCGCCTGAACCCTCCCCTTTTGAGTTTGTTTTCACCTGAATTCATTGCTTGAGGTACGCTCTCGGAGAGCTTTGCACCTTCTGAAATAAAATAAAATACTATTTTGAGGTTCCATATTATAGTTATAGTATACTTTTTCCCAAAACCCTGTTCTTATCATTAAGGCCCCTATGTTAAACCCCTGTAATCCCAGGCTCTACTTCCTTGAGCCCGAACCCCAAGCCTAAACCCGAAGCTAGGTAGGCCTTTGGGACATTTTATATTTTCCCTTAATGGGCTTCATAGGACCCCATTAACGAAAATTTGTCAGAGGCTTTAAGGGGCCAGCCTAGGAAGGGGGCCCTGAACGACAGTGCCTCAGGCCGAAACTATCGCCAAGTCGAACCCGACGCTGATGCTGTCGCTGCCTCGGCTTGGAGTTTAGAGTCTAAGGCCATATAAGCCCAAGATGCAGATATCAAAATGAACATATATATATATGTATATACATATCACTCTATGTATATATATATATATATATATATATATATATATATATATACATACGTATATTTATTGATGGATGGATCGACGGATGGACGGATGGACGGATGGACGGATGGATGGTTGGATGGATTGATGGATGGATGGATGGATGGGCGGTGGACGGCGGGACTGACGTATGGATGGCAGGCTGCAGTCTGGAGAAAGATTTTGAGATGTGGGCTTGAGGCTTAAAGCTCGGAGTGTCGGATCTTGCATAGGCATTAGTATAGGATTTAGGCTTTGGAGTCTCGGCGTTGTATTTCGGGATGCGGGAATGGGTCATAAAATAGCTGACTGGCTGGCACAGCTGCGTCCCCACAAACCTAAGCCGTCCTCTCCATATTCGGGTACACCCTAAACAAGCCCTTCTGCTTCGACGCCAAACTGGGGGCTTTGAGAAACGGTGGGTGCCATACGGAGCCAGAACTTCTGGGCCCTATAATAGAAACCCTCGCCCAAATCTTGTTCCTAAAGAAGAGACTGAAAGAAAGTGCCCTGAATGAAGGAACATAGCTTAAGTCGTATTCCGAAGCCCCATGGAGTTTAGGGTATGTTCCTCAGGTGCAGGGAGTTTGGGAGTCCCCCGGAAACCCTTGAGGTTTAGGGTTTAGGGTTTAGGGTTTGGGAGTGTTGTGGGGAAGACAGCGAGGACTTTGCTGGTCGGCTCCATCACCACATCGATTGCCGCCCGGCCCCATAAGACACCTTAAAACCCTACGTATCCCGCAACAAAGCCTTGCAATCCCTCAAGACATTAAGGCCCGAAAAGCCAAGACACCCCTGAAACCGCAACACGTGTTCTTGGGTTGTTAGTTTTGGACCCCAAACTACTTCCTAGCCTAGCATAGCCATCTATCCATCTATCATCTATCTTATCTATCTATCTACACAGCAGCAAGAATCTACATCCTGCGCTCTTGCGGACTTAAGGGTAGGGTTAATGAGATTTGCAAAACCTGATCCCCGAAAGAAACGACCTTTTCAGTGCAAATCATAGTAAGGAACCCGAAAAATCTGGGTTTCATAGGGCTCAGGTAGTCGTTAAGCTTGAGGGTTTGAGGTGCTTTTAGGTCTTCAAGTGCTTCTCAGTTACTACTGGGTGGGACCTAGGATCTAGGACCGCTTAGCAATTTAGTCCTTTTGAGGGTCTAGGGTTTAGGGTTTATGGCGTCCTGACAGCACTGTGTTCAAGGTTTACATAGGTTTCTAGACGAATCTGCTGGAGGCGTTCTGCTTAATGAAGGATTTCGTGGTCTTGGATTATGTGAGTCCTTATGATGAGGAAATGCACAGAGTCTGCAAACCAAAGAGCCCAAATTCAACGAAGTACACACTTCCACATGACTTGGTTGGCACACCGCGGCCTTTCCCTTCAAGCACTCTCGTGTGCTAAGGGTTTGGGGCTAAGAGGCTGAAAAGCCACAGTCCTGATCTATTCAATTTATGGGCTCGGTGTTTGGTCCGGAGGCCTTAAAATCCGAATCGTGACTCCGAAATTCTTAGTGCCCGTATGCCAGCCCTGAATTGGCAGGTGTCTTGGGTTCAAACCCGCTCAAACCGCCCGAAACCTCCTGAAACCTTATATCAACCCTAAGCCCTAAACTCCAACCCCTTCCAATGTCCTACACCAGCCAAGGCAATGTCGTGCGTATTCTTCTGCTGCGCGGAACTCATCAAGCCGGCTAGCTTTCAGGGTCCCGGGGCAGTTTATACGAGCTCCTTTGGGCAATTAAAGGGTTGTTTTACAGTAGAGGGGTTCTATGAGGGGGGTCAGTTGTCCAAACACAATCTCGGGCTTTAGGTTACAAGGTGGCTCAAATTTATAAACCAAGACGATTCCTGAACGGATTTCCTATCAGACCCGATAATAACATTCTTCTCCTTCCGATCTTCATGAAAGCCCCAATACCTATATGCACTAAGCCCAAGCCCTTACAAAACCATGAGCCTTCATGAATCCCAAGCCCGAAGTCCTAAACCTTTTTTCGGACTCCACATCTTCAAGCCTTAGTGACGCAAACTCCCCGCTGGCAATCCTACGGCCTACGGATTCTCGAAACACTACAGTAAACCCTAAACCCTAGGGTTCAAGGTTCCCAGGTTTGGCATTGAAGTCTCTAAGCATCAAACATGTCTTGAGGCCCTGATACGATGCGACGCAGTCCGACGAACCTTGGTCTCATATTATGCCTTACGCTTCCTTGTTGCTTTTTTGTATTGTGTAATGACCTAGGAGCCCGAACCTTCGTTTAAGTACTATAAGGCTCCTATGTTACCCTACGAAACCTAAACTTCTAAAGCACAGCTCGCGTTCCGGATCCTTGTTTACTTCTTGTGTTTTCAGGGTTCTTGCTACAGCGCAGCCAGGGATAGACTACGTTTTGTTTATTGGACAGCCTTATGGTAAGTATTCGGACAGTAACCCTGAAGTCCCAATGCCCGGAAAAAAAGGGCTGATGTCTTATAGTCACCGGTTTTTAGTAGTCCTTAAATGGGAGTTTCCGAAAATAGGGGACCCCAAAAACATACCCTAAATAGTAGGATCCTTAATATAAGGAACCCCAAAATGAGGCACCACCGATTTTCGGAAACCCCCAAATAACTAAATAGCCTGCGGACTTCGACCCAGGGAACCTGAGCCCAGCAACTGAGCCGTAAAGCCCTCAAAAGCCGCTATAAACCGTTACAGATGCCGTAAAGTTTAAAGGAACCCTGAACCCCAAACCCTACCCCAAACCATAAACCTTAAACCCCCAACCCCAATTTAAACCCCATACCCTAAACCCCAAACCCCCTAACCACATTTTCTTTGACACAGGAACTACATACTTCTCGCCGTCTTCACAGTTGCAGAGGCTGTCATGGACGGAGCCTCAACATTTCAATTCTGTGCGTTGTCTTTTGGAGGTTGGGGTTAGAGTTTGGAGTTCGGGGTGCCAGTTTCAGTGCGTTTAGGGTTTACACGGGGATGAGGCATGTCTTCATAGTTAGAATGCATGGTTTTCGGGCCTGAGCGATTTGGGAGTTTCCGAAAATAGGGGACCCTATATTGTACCCTAGATAGAAGGATCCTTTTTACAAGGACTCCCAAATAAGGTACCCCTAATTTTCGGAACCCCCCCCCCCATTTTAAAGCTTGAAACAGCTCGATCCTACAGCCTCAGGTTGTGGTCCTAACGGTTGAGCCTTCAACGGATGTATGGATTAGGGTTTAGGGTTTAGGGGTGTGGTTTGGGAGCCAACTTCCTTTCCGGTGCATCGGTATGAGGGGTTTAGGGTTTAGGGTTTAGGGTGCATCCTCCGAAGCACTGGTATGACACGCCCAAGTCCTCTAAGGATCGGGTTATTCTTACAGCCTTATGTTGATTTTCCTGTCGTGATCCTTTTAAGCTGCGGGCTCATAAACTCCGACGCATGTACAGAGCACGCAACGAATGAAGAACAGAATTGGTTCCTGAGTGAAGAAGCACGCAAGTCAACTCCATAAGCACACGCCCGCCCCTCAACAGCACCACAAACCCTGCGAAGGCATGTTACAAACCGTGTAAAAATCCTACGAAGCCTTGATTATGGTAGATCTTCAGTGCTGATAACTCTACGTTGAAACCCATGGAAACATAACCCGCAACACTATAAGCCTACCCTAAGGCCCTAAAGTAGTTCCTTTTCCCAGTTCATACATAGAATCCTGTAGGGTAATCCCCAAAAGGAACTACTTTGGGGCCTCTGGGTAAACCATAAACCATGAGGTTGGCTTCATCAGCGCGCAGTACACGCAAGAGTTCCGACCTCTTGCATTCGATGCTGGCTTTCACCCGGCCTGGGTTTAGGGTTTAGGCTGTGTACTGTTCGATGCGAGACCGAAGCCCTAAATTTTCTGCGAATTCCCTAAACCCTAAACCCTAACCCTAAATATCTCGCGGATTCTCAGCCTGGACTCTCTACCCCTGGTTGTTGGTTCAGAGTGGAGACTCAGACTTCCGGCCTCACGGGGGTTTCGTCTGTTGGGTCAGGATTCGAGCTTTCCGCACTTTGTTTTTTTTGGGCGCCTGGATTTTGAAGCTCTGCCTTAAACGCCACAAGGTGAATGCTCAGCACACCTGACTTTTTGATATTGATTGCATCTGGCACCAAACTTGTCAAAACTCCTCGTTTAAGGCCCGCAGACCAGAAAGGCACACGTAGTGGCAGGGTCTCTTTGTTGCCAAGTGGTTCCTGAACGCTAAACCTGAAAGGGTTGTGTGACTTCAAGTTTTGGAGCACTTGCAGTTGTCAAAAAGGCAGGTCTGCTTTGTACCATGGGTGGGCGACCGTGGCCATTGAAGAATCTAGTTTGCTAGTGCTGGCGTGCATCGCACAGTTGTGCTCCGAGGTCTGTGCTGATCGTGATTGCTGTCACCAGCATCGTCGCGGGCGACCAAGATGACACCTTGAATCCAAGCTTTCAGCTGTGATGGACCCACCTGCATCACCGAGTAAGGAATCTTCTGGTTTAGGGTTTACGGACGGTTTGTTGGTTCAAGAGCTTAGGGGATGTATCCCGCAGTCGGAGACCCTCAACAGTCCGATTGTTCGTCAGGTTGTTGGTCTCACGCTGTTCGCCTGCCAGACGAAGTATGACATAACCGGCTTCCTGTCCGGTTGCCAAGCCGTCTGCCATGCGGTCTAACCCCTAAACCCCACAACTCTAAAACCAACGACACCAGTGCAGCCTACTTGCAAAGTCTCCGAATATTCTCAAAACTGTCCAGCGGCCGGCATAGTCTGCAGGTTTCCAGGCTGCTTCACCTTGGAACTTAGGAACTAGCTTCTTTTTCAACCTCAACAAGTAACTTGTTGGGTTCCATAGGGCTCTACAAGGGATACTGTAAGAGGTCTCGCGGGCTAGGGGCTCCTGCGTCCACCAGTAGGACCATTCTTACCCTACCCAGAGGCCCCAAAGTACTTCCTTTTAGGGATTACCCTATAGGATTCTATATATATATATATATATATATATATATATGAACTCCGAAAAGGAACTACTTTAGGGCCTTAGGGTAAACTTAACATTTTCCGGATCCCTCCGGAATCTGAGACCCAGCTTGTCTGAGTGGATTCTCGGAGTCCGGCATATGTCTTTCAGAACTCCAGGCCGGTCGGTAGGTAGGTAGGTAGAAGGTAGGTATACAGATAGATATCGATGCCTGGATATATATATATATATATATATATATATCTATATCTATATGTGTGTGTGTATAGGTATGTACATATACGTACATATTCATATATGTACGTGTGCATATGTGTATATGTTTGTACACATATACAAATGTATGGATGCTTGTACATCTGTGTACATGTATGTGTATTGGTATGTGTGCGTGTGTACGTGCGTCTATACTCAGATCAAACTAGTAGTAGCAACCACAGTAATAATCAATAACGATAATAAGTACAACAGTTATACTGGTAGTAGAACCTAAAGCTTACACTTGCTAAGCGCATGCCCCAGCTAAGTCTAAGGCTCTACCGCCATTTTTCGCCAGTTTCAAGCACCCACTAGAGATTTGAGTAAGTTGCAATAGTATGCTGTCCTGGTCTTACGGACTGTCACCATGTAACTTCATGCCACAGTCTACTCCAAAACCATACTAGAAAGCTCAACACCTGCTCAGTCCCTACGCTTACGTGGCCCTGTGGGCGATGTTTGGCACCGACCTGAGTCGATGAAAATTTGCTTCGAAAGTGCGTGGCGATCTAGGTACTTACCTTCGGTTAGTAGGGAATGGAAGAATGGGGTACCATTATAACTGCTATTAATGCTATTACTACCATTCTTCCACTCCCTACTAACCAAAGGTAAGGGTAGGAGTGCTTGGCACTTTAAGGGCTTCTGATGTCTTGGTCAAACGACTTTGATGTTTAGCTTCATGAGGTGTATAATTAGTGGCGTTTGATGTTCAGCTTCATGAGGTGTATAATTAGTCACGCATACATGACTTCCCTTGGTGGCAGACATGACTTCACTCATGTGATCTACGGACAGTGGACAGCTTGCAACCCGGTCACAGGATTACAGCGGGAGAGCTAAAGGCTTAAAGGCTTAATTCCGATGGCAAATCGAGCACGAGCCCAATCGCCGGCACAATGGCTCGTAGTAGGTCACGGCGGGGTCGGACAGCATCGCCCTTTCGGCATTGGGGTTTTGGGGTTGGGTCTCAAGTCTCCAATGTAGCTCCTCTTAATTGAGGAACTTCAAAGGTAAATGAAGCCACCGTCACTATCCCATACACTAGAAGCCCAACATTTCTTAAGATTTTATTTCGGTGTCATAGCATGCTACTCGTAGGTGCTATTTACGAAATACTACGGGCAGTTGCTCATGTGGTCATGTTCGTGCTCGCCTGTTTTACATGATGAGGGATTGGAGTTTGTGGTTCAGTGCTGAGGGGGTCATGGTTCAGGTTTAGGTGTTGGTTGAGCACTTGACTTGTACGGACTGAGGCTTACTAGCAACTGTGAACCCCGAACCCTAAACC
Source organism: Symbiodinium sp. CCMP2592 (assembly GCA_905221615.1). Lineage (NCBI taxonomy): Eukaryota > Dinophyceae > Suessiales > Symbiodiniaceae > Symbiodinium > Symbiodinium sp. CCMP2592. The sequence goes on from CAJNDT010000434.1 coordinate 200,326, forward strand.
CCTAAACCCCTAAACCCTAAACACTTAAACCCTTTCCCATGAAGAAGGCCTGTTCTATTTGCTGAGCTCCTAGCCTGGGATCTGAGGCTGTTGTAACCTAATACCCTGGGTCCAAAGGACTCGAGAAGTAGGTTTTTGGGGTTTAGGGTTTTAGGGTGTCTAGCGTTTATGGTTTTGAGTTTTAGGGTTTGGGGTTTAGAGGTTTAGGGTAGGATGGTAGAATCCACATGCTTGAGCCACCGGGCGCCTCGAACGAACAGTCATTGGGCCCTTCTACTCTGCATCTGAGGGTGCCGTAGTAGTACCATGTAATACCGCACTGTCTGCCTGGCGAAGATTTCCGCAAAAGTAAAACCCTGCAAGACGTGGACCTTAAACCAGTCCTGCGGAAACAGCCCGACAAACCCAGCATGAGCCTAAGAGTTCTGGAGCCAAAACCCTTCTACCGAGACTCGACAGGTTCGAGAGGCGAGTTGAACATGCTTCCTGGATCGTTAACGGCCTTATATCTTGCTATGGCTGCTGAGCGTCTAGCTACGTCAACATCCCTCAAGCAAACTCTGCGGAAAGCATTGAAAGCTTCGTAATCTCTGTGGGGGCGTTTTGACTCCTACAAACCCTAAACCCAACTGAGGCTTTAGCCTGGTACTCTTCATTGCATCCATGTGCGGCCTGAGCCAAAACTCCCCGGCCTTCCAAACGCGCAAGCCTGAGATGGCTCGGAGATTTTGGGGGGTGTCTCTATGCATGGATGCATGTATGTAGGTACACACGTAGGCAGGTATGTATCTCTTGAGTTGGCATACAGCCTCGTCGAAGATGTGTATAGGTAACACACTTGTCTCGGTGTTTGATGTGCATTGTGTGTGTGTGCGCGCACGTGATTGTTCAAGCAAGTTTTTTTTGCGGGTTTATCAAGGTGTTCAGACTTGAGTGTTCAGGGTTTCGGTTCTAGGGTTTCGGCGATGAGTTTCGAGTTTGGGTCTGTGGGTTTATAGGGTTCATGCATGTGGCTGTAGACTCCAGATGTAGTTTTCAGAGTTCGCGGTGCGGTATTCATACATATTGCAGGCTTTGCGGTTTAAGTTTCAGGGTCGCGCACTGTGTTTTCAGAGGTTTTGGGGGTGCACCTATGGGCAAGGGATTCATGTTCAGGCTTGTGCTTTATGGGTAACTAACGGTCATTCCTGACCTGTTTTGTTTTGTGCAGTCAGTGACGAGTTGGGCTGGTCTCGAAAATGGGGATTTCGGCTGTCTGCAAGCCCGTAACTCTGGACCCCTGAGATCCCTAACCACGATTCCTGTGAGAAGAGGTTCGCCATGATTTGTCCGGCGTTTGGGCAGGGCCATGCCCAAGTCTGGATTCTAGAAGCCTTAATCCCTAGAGCCCAAGCAAAAGCCTATTGACTTCCCCACGACCCAAAGCCCCAAACGGCCTTACACCCCCGTTACCCCTAGATCCACCCCCCTTCAACAACAAAAGAAGAAAAAGAAAGCGCCTGTCTGCACAGCAGCACGGAGACATGGGAGTTTCCGAAAATAGGGGACCCTAAAGGATCCTCATTATAAGGACCCCAAAATCAGGTACCACAATTTCGGAAACCCCCACATGGAGCCACGGGACTGCACGGTGGAGACGCTACCGATGTGGCAAAGGCAGTTTTTGTGTGTCCGACTGATGGATCAAGGCTGGACACGCCTACGCCAAGCTGGGGGGGCTCATGGGTTTAGGTTTTATGGATGGTTTAGGGTTCTGTAAGCCCCAAAATTATCTGGTTTTCGAGTTTAGGGCCCAGGGTTTAGGGCTAACCTGGGCCCGAAGAAACCTGTCTCTTTAAGGACCTGTATAAGATAAGGAACCCTGTAAGAAAAGGTAGGTTTTAATAGGTTCATTTAAAGGACCCCTTTGAAGGGTTCTATAAGGGATCTAGAGTAGGGTACTATAGTACAGGGGTCAGTAATTAGAAGAGGGTTCCTTTAAGATAGGTGTCACGAGTGGGGTTTTTCGAACTCGAATTTTTGAGAGTTTGAATGTATTTCATGCTGGACTAGATTCGAGAGCTTGAAAGTTTGAAAAGTTTGGACCATGAAAAGTTTGAAGTTTGAGTATTTGAGAGTTTCGAGTTTGAAAGTGGGCGCGAGTTTGGAGTTTGAAAGTTTGAAGAGCAATTCAGCTTGGAAGTTTGCAGCCGCGGCAACGCGCATTGCGCAAAGGAGCAAGGCGAAGGAACGCTGGAGACGCGTAGGGGTTCACATAGCAGCCCTCAGGCTCGAGTTCGAAAGTTTGAGAGCTTGGAGTTTGAAAGTTTGAAACCCAGGAAGTTTGAAAGTTTGAAAGATTGAAAGCTTCGTACTTTGAAGATTCGAAAGTTTCAAACTTTGGGGGGTTGAAGGTTTGAAATTTTCAATCTTCGAAAATTTGAAAGTCTGAGAGACGCGGGGTTCGAATGCTTGAGATGTTCAAAGTATGAGAGTTTGGGAGTTTGAAGGCTTGTAAATTGGACGAGTTTGAAGATTGAACGCATTGAAAGTTTTGAGTTTGCTACCATGTTCGATTTACATAGACAAAAAACAGTGCTGGAAAGACAGATACATAGACAGATAGATGGGTCGAAAGATAGGTAGCTACACAGAAGGATTAGACAGATAGATGGATAGATAGACAGGAAGCTAGACAGAAGGATAGATGAGTACTTAGACAGAAAGATATCTAGAGAGGTAGACTCATAGACCAACAGACGCGCGAATGGACAGGTAGATAGATCGATAGACAGATAGAAGGAGAGCCAGATGCACAGACAGACAGATTCAGACCTCCGCTTTGCCCACGAGGGAGTTGCCACGTCCTCGAAAGCCAGAGGCCCTGAAGGGAATATACCTTCAACTGCATCAATGATAAACCCTAAACCACAACACCCCTGAACCCTAATTCTTAAACCTCGGGGGAGCTGATGATGCCACAAAGCATTACGATCCGTAAGGGCGGTCGGAGCAGAAGGATGCAAGCACGCTATAGTTTTGAATAAGCATAAGGAGGGGTATGTATTCGGTTTTTTTTTGTTCTTTTGCTGGGGGGTCCCTCCGAAGGCCATGAAGGAAGGAAGGAAGGAAGGAAGGAATGCCGGGAGAAAGAAGGGAAGGAAAGAAGAAAGGAGGGAAGGAAGGAAGGAAGGAAGGAGAAAAAGAGGAAGCAAGAAAGGAAGGAAGAAAGATAAGAAGAAACGAACGGAGCCCGGAAGGAAGGAAGGAAGGAATGCCAGGAGAAAGGAAGGAAGGAAGGAAGAGAGGAAGCAGGGAAGGAAGGAAGGAGAAAAAAAGGAAGCAAGAAAGGAAGGACGGAAGGAAGATGAAACGGACGGAATGAAGGGAGAACCCCGGAAGAAAGGAAGGACTGCCAAGGAAGAAAGGAATAAGGGACGGAAGGAAGGAAGGAGAAAGAAAGGAAGAAGATAAACAGGAAGGAGCCGAGAACCCCTACACCCTCAACCCAAATCCAAGTCATGCGAATCACACTACTACAAATAAAAATCATAAACGTAAGGCCAAGATACAGACAGTCATTATATCAAGAAACGGCATCACAGCAGCAACAACAACACTGACCATATCGTGAGCAACGGCAGTAGCAACAGTATTACCAACAGCAACAAGTACAAGCCTTAGAAGGACAACTACAAAATACATATGTTGACATACATCTGTATAGCGAAGAAAAGCCAAAGCTTAATTTGGAAAGTTTTGCGAATTTGCAAATGGGGGGGGCTTTAAGGGGGCTTAAGGTGGGGGCTTAAGGGTTATTATACATGGGTTTGAACCTGGGTTCCAAACGCAAAGCGAAAAAAAACAAAAGCGTATTTTGGAAAAGTTTGCAATGGGGGGGGGGGGGGCTGGTGCCCCCCCAAACCCCCGCTGTTTTAGACTGCAAACTCCCGGCTCTTATGCCGCGAAGAAATGAATAAAAACGTCCTTTCCATCACACATAAAGGAGAAAGCCACACGAAAACGCTTTAGGGGGGTTCAAAGTGCGAAATAGAAATAATCATAAATGAAACGTCTTCTGAAAGCGAAAGCCAGACGTATTAATTAGGGGGTAAAGCTAAGAAAAACAACTGTGTATTTTGGAAAGGTTTGCGTCTTATCCGACAGCCCAAAAGGCGAAAGCCTTGGTGAAGGGTTCCAGATCCTTCCCAGTGTGACGATAATAAAATAACAGTAAAAGTAACAATAGCATCAATAATACTGATAATGATAATGAGAATGAAAAACAGCAACAATAGCAAGGAACAGCAATCTGACTAAGCATACTAATAATAGTAGTCATAGCAAAAAGAACAACAACAGATCCAAAAATATTAAGAATACCACTAACACTCAAAAATCATATGATAATGAAAGAATAGAGATAGTAGCAACGATAGTAGCAATAATAGGAATTACAGCAATAATAGGAATTTCAGCAATCATGACACTACACCACAGGAAAAATTGTAATAACAAAAAGAAGAATTCAGAAACATGATGAGAATAAGAATGATACAGAAGAAAGATAATTACAAGACAGTAGGAATAACAAGAATACCAGTAACAGTAACACCGGAATAGCCAAACAAGAACAACAACAAAAAATGCAACGAGAATTTATAACCATATATAAAAAAGCCTAACAGCAATAATAACAGTCATAATGATAGAAAGACAAGCGTATTGACAAACCCGGGCATCTACAACTACCATACAACGACAACTACAACCACAACCCGCAACAGCACCAACTACTACTACTACTATTACTACTACTCCTACTCCTACTCCTCCTACTCCTCCTACTACTACTACTGCTACTACTACTGCTACTACTACTAGTACTAGTACTACTACTACTACTACTAGTACTACTACTACTACTATACTACTACTACTACTACTACTACTACTACTACTACTACTACTACTACTCTACTACTACTACTACTACTACTACTACTACTACTACTACTACTACTACTACTACTACTACTACTACTACTACTACTACTGCTACTGCTGCTGCTACTGCTAGGACTACTACTACTACTACTACTACTACTACTACTACTACTACTACTACTACTACTACTACTACTACTACTACTACTACTTCAACAGCAATTGCAACAACAGCAGCAGCAACATCAACCCCACCAACAACAACACGAACACCACCACCACGCAGAAACAACACCAACACGACCACAACCACAACCACAACCACAACCACAAGAAGAAGAATAAGAACAACAACGACGACGACAACGATAACTATGAATTTAGCTTCAACTACATTACGTTTTCAACTTAAACTACAACTACAACGACAACAACAACAACAGCAACAACTACAACAACAACAACAACAACAACTGCACGGTAGTCTCCGCGGTTGGGCACGAGCATAAGCTAGTGCAATGCCGCTTGTGTCATTTGCCACCACATGCTAGGCCTTTCGAACTTTCAAACTTTTCTAACTCAAACTTTCGAACTTTCAAACTCTCAAACTTTCGAGCTCGCAACTCGGCGGACTTTCGAACTTTCACGCTCGACGCGATTCAAACCTTCAAACTTTGCAACCTTTCAAACATTCGAACTCTCAAACTCTCGAAGTTTCATTCCTTTCAAACTTTCGATCTCTGAAACTTTCAATCCTTCGAACTTGAGACCTTTCGAAGTCTGAAACCTTCGAACTCTCAAACTCGTCACCTCAGCCTAAGCCGCAGAGCGAATCTGAAGCCAACCTTTCAAACTCCGAACTTTCGACCTTTGAAACTTTCGAACTGTCGAACTTTCAAACCTTCGAAAATTCGAACTTTCTGAGTTTCAAAGTTTGAAACCGTCGAACCTTCGAATTTGCAAACTTTCAAACTCTCGAACTCTCAAAGTTCGAAGGCCGATCGAACTCGACTGCGGCGAAAATTTGAAGTTCGAGTTTGAAGCAGCCAATCGAGCTCGAAAGTTCGAAAGTTAGAGAGATTGAAAGTTTGAAAGTTCGAAGTTTGATGCCGGCTAGCTTGTGCACACCAAGCTGCACAAACTTTCGAACTCCAGCACTTTTCGAACCTTCAAATCTTCAAAGCTTGAAACTTTCAAAATTCAACCTCCAAACTTTCAAACTTTCAACCCTTCGAGTTCGAACGACCTCGCTCGGGACACCATTCTTCCTTTAAAGTGTTCCTTAAAAGGGTTACTAACGGGGTCGAAAAGGGTACTATAATATAGGGGCCTTAACAATTAGAATAGGGCTTTGGGGTATAGTATACTACAATGATAATCAGGAACCGCCAAAATAGTATAGCTAACTTTTTGCTGCACTGTGTGTGTCTAAGTCTGCGACCTGTCGACGATGCTAAGGTAAAGCCCGATTCGGCGAATTATCGAAAAGGATAATCATTAATGGCACGGAATATTGCGGAACTGCGCAAGGTCAGGCACCCACTTTGTGCTCAGCTTGGAACCGTCAGGAGTAAATTGATTGCAGAACAAGCCAGCTTGTAGCAAGACGAAAAGCTGATGCTGAATTTTTAGCTAACCATTAAGGCCCCTATATTATGACATAAGGAACCCTATAAGAAAAGATAGGTTTCTTAGGGTTCAGGTAGGGTGTCGGGTGAGAAGGTTTGCGCGGCTTATGACTGGCCATTGGAATCCGCAGTGTTTGTTCGGGTTCAGGTTTAGGGTTGAGGCAAGAGGCCCGATTGAGGCTACAGAGTGGAGTTTCGATAGGTGAACTTAGACCCTTCGCCGTAACCTTCGAGCTCTTCTTCCTTGAAGCTGCCAGACTCGGTTTCGAAGCCATAGCATGTGTAATGGAGACCCATCAGAAACAGCTAAAACTGAACCAGAATCCAACCCCCTGAAAAACCAAGAACCTTCGGTTTGTAAGCGGAACTCAGAGCTCTACAGCCCTAAATGCCGAAACCTGGAACCGGGAAGGCTAAACCCTATAAAGCCTTGTGCCCCGGGGAGACCATAGTTTTCCACCCTGAGCGCGTGGTCCCAAGCTCTCTGGCCACTGAGGGCCCGGCTTGTGTATGCCTTCTTTGGCGCCAGGGCCACAGAAAGCACCAGAAGAGTAGGTCGTATGCATGCCTTCCATTCGCTACACATATGTATACTGCAAGTTCTGCAAAAGCACGAAAGCCTGCATTTGCATAACGAGCTTCGGTAAGAGTTCATCGCGTAGTACTGGCCGAAACAACCGTTCGCTTTCGAAAACCGGCACAGTGCAGTAAGTAAGCGACTAGAGCATATCCATCCCAACCGTGGTGTGGTTTTGTTGTTCAAGGTTTCAGGTTTCAGCAGTCCCTCAACAACATGATAGAGGCAGGATAGAGGCATGATATAAACCCGATAAGAGACCGGACTTGGGGTGGCTATTTTGGCGGTTGTGGCCCTAAGCCTTAAACGCACGGTTTGACAAGGTACTTCTGAAGATCCTAACGCTGAAGATTCGGACTAAGTGGCTTTGACAGCAGGGTTTATACACTAGGGTTTGCTGGATTTGTTTCTCAAATTTTAGGTTTGGCTTGATTTGTTCGACTTTGGTCGGGTCGATGGTTGTATTAGGCTTGAGGTTTGAGGGGTGACGGTCGAGAGTCTAGGGTTTCGGATATACGGGGCTTTGTTGTCTTGCTAATCAGGATCCGATAGTACAGAATTGGTTACTTAACCAAACAAGAAACTACAATGAAGACCTTGCCTTAAACTGCCGAAACCCTACTTTTTTGCTAGTTCCTATTATAAGCCCTAACATGGAGTTTATAGGGACCCTACAAAAGGTCGGTGTTGGTAGGTGAAGATAGGTAAACTGAATGAAGCAAGAAAGCCTCAGCCTGCAGCGCCGAGCATAGACTGCATGTAGCCCAATCTCCTGCAAGGACTGCTTCTTGGACCCCAAGCTCCCCAGGGTTTAGGGTTTTAGTGTTTTAGTGTTTTAGTGTTTCAAACCCTAAACCACTAAACCACTAAACCAACACCCTGAACCCTAAACGTCTGGACCTCACATGCGGGGTCGCTTGATGGGCCTCTGGTTCAAGCCACAAAGGAAAGTCCAAGTGCTTTGCAGAGTGTATAGTGTATGCTAACCCTAAAAACTAAAGCCTGTAGGGTTTAGGGCTTGGGATGTCAGGCTCAGGGTTTCGTAGGGGTTTCGATCGGATAGACGGGCCTGGGACTCGAATATGTTTCGCAAAAGTTTCCCGAGACAAATGTGACTTCTACTTCAGGGTTGGGCTTGAGGAAGCAGGGACGAAGGACAAAGTAAGCCCACAATGTCTGCTACACAGCAGTTATCGGGTTTCCGGCAGGTTACTATGAGGGTTTATAGTTGGGTCTGTTGGCGTGTGATTCCTGTCTGTGCAGAAGTCTAGGATTGGACGGTCCCAGTTCGCGGGCAGCATAGGTGCATAGAAGTATGCAGACGAACAGAGAAAGCAACCAGGTATTGAGACCTCCTGCCCGGAGTCTGCAGGCTGAAACCAAGATTCCCCCACCAGGTGTTGATATTCTCGTTCTTCATCGTCCTCGACACGCAACTGATCGTTTGCTGCCCAGCTTCGCACCGCACTTTTGGATTCAGGCTGCGGTACACTAGACTAGACAGGTAAGGCATGAATTCTGTATATACTTCCTACGTACTTGTTGATCTGTAGTACAGAGCATGGATGTCGGCATCACCGCCAAGAATTTGATAATCTCATACTCCACATCTTCGTCACCACCTCACGTTCCTCACCATGTCACCACAACTATCCTCATGGTCGTCGCCGTCATTGTCATCATTATCATCATGGTCATCACAGTGTCATCACCATCAGCATACGCATCATCACCGCAATCGCAATCGTCGCCCCCAGGATCATCATCTTGGCAGTTGTAGATGCCCCCCTAAACCCTAAGCCCGAAGCCCCCTCTGACCGGCCCCCATCCTGCAAAGTGAACAAGAAACCGGTACTGTATGGGCCTTAACAGTATGAGATGACTCTGGTGTCACACTAACCATTTTCAGAAGTGATGCAGGCTTTGATATGACCATAGCTCACACTGCTAGCTGCTCTCCCCACGCCGTCGCCTGCCATCAATTCCCCCGACAAACCTTCACCCCCACCAGGATTTAACCTCCAGGACCCGAAGCCCTGAGATCTGAAACTCCATAGCTTCAGGTTGGCGGCAAGCACTCGAAATTTCGATTCGGTGTCGACGACTACTGCATGGCTGCAATCAGCCACGCCCTCAGGTGTGGAGGGGTCGAGAGCCAGGCTCTTGGGTCATGCGGGTAGTTCTCCAACTTAGGAACGTTCGGATCCTTTTTTGGTAAATGGGATACAAAGGACCCGAATTTAGAGAGCTTCGCATGTGGAGTTTCAAGTTTCGAGGGTTCGGGGTTGAGGCCGGGGCATTTAGCACCTTGTATCGCAGCTTGGGTTTCTGGCCTCAGATGTCGCGCTTTGGGCTGCGACCTGTATGCCACCAACCATTCTGCCAGCTTTGTGTCGCTGACAGCATGGTCCCTGAAGATCGGCCCGATGAACCATAAAGATTAGGACTTAGGGTTTAGGGTTTCCCTTCACCTAAACCTCAAACCCGAAACCGAACCAGTTCCAAACTCGAAGCCCAAGCCTCATGCGCCCATGCACCCACGCACAGTATGGATTTCGGCCTGACAGGGCTTCCCAGCTGGGATTACACTCCGTGGGCCAAACTGTGTGCTAGATCGGATATCAACCCTTAGGGTAAACCCGACGAGCAGCGCTCGTTCAGATCTCTACCTGGACATCATCCAGCTGTTCATCTACTTGCTGGAGCTCTTTGGTGCGCTGGCTGCATGCAAAGCAGTCGAAGTCTTGCAGCCTAGACACGAAAGGGTCTGTTCTGAGCATACCCTAAACCCTAACCCCAAACGCCCTAAAATCGCTAGTGGTCCAAATTTTATGATGAATTGAAATGGGCTGAAGACTCCTTCGAAGCCCTCCCACAAACGATGCTTAAACCCAACGCAAGATGAACATACACCTTATCGGCTTTAAACCGCATAACCTAAACCTCAAACTACAAAACCCTAAGCCCTAAACCGTACAGGCTAAACCCATTGGAGATATCCTGCATTTATTATTTTCGAAGCTCCGAATTGGTGCAGGCTTTCCCCAGCCCGGCTCAGCCAAAGAACAATTTTAGACTTTCTGGTTGAGGGATTGTCTCGGTTAAAAATCCCAGGACTCCTACTGAGCGACAAATGAACACCGGTTAAGAATTATGGCCTTTACGGTCAGCTTCACAACTCCTGAACCGTGCAGCCACCTGAGGCGATCGCAAGTGAAAGATGACAGGGGCTTTCCCCTGGGCAGCAGAGCAGCCAAAAAAGATCGGGAACGAACAGGGGCTCGGGTTCAAATCGATTCTTTTTAGGCGAACTTTTAAAATATTAATATATATTTTATATCTGATTTTCTTCCAAAATATTCTGATTCGATTATGTATATATATATAAATATATTCATATGAAAATAAGGGATTAGATTGATCTTATTTCTAAACAACTGATAAAATATTTGATATAATAACGTTGGAAATATTTGATTAAAACCATCCTTTTATCGTTTGTCTTGATGAATTTTCTATATTTTATCGAATAATGTGAGCTCGTGATTATTAAAGGTCCCCTCAATAGAGCTAAACTCGGCCCGGCACATAATAATAAAAGGTCCCCTC